>CAADRB010000256.1:0-13039 GCA_900708905.1 Hymenolepis diminuta
TTATCATTATTATCCAAAGCAATAACAAAAGATTTACTATTTATAATTACGGAAACCAACTGACATCGAATAGCGGCAAATCCAACAATGGATAAAGAGGAAGGGGATCAAAATGACACAAGGAGCAGCATCAAGGTATCAGAATCTTAGTTTATTTGATTTTTGAACTCGGATTGTACACTATTTACCAAATGGTTAGTTGACATTCCAAAATTCAAATATCACGATTTATTCCCTGGATTGCAGCAAACGGTTGTTAGCGATGGTCGGTATTTATTGACCAGTATTATTTAATCAGGAACGTTGGTTAAGCTGCTTTACTTTATGGATGTAATCATTTTAGATCGTTAGTATCAAATAAACTATTTAAACAGTGAGCATAAATAATATTTATTCTATCGCAAATAGTTTGGTATTTTTAAGTCAACTTTGCAATTATATGACAGATTTCAAATAAGCACTGAAGGGGTCTTAAATAGCATATAATTCAAAATTAGTTGCGGATTTTTAAACTTTAATTATATTACACTGATGCGCATATTTTGTGGTTCAGGATTAAGGTTCGAAACTATATTCGTAGATAATACTAAGACTTATAGGGCTTAAATTGAATTATGGTTAAACAAAACCTGCTAAGGTGATAGACGGGTACAAAATTTCAGAATAATAAAATAAAAGGATTCTTTTGAAAAGGAGTAGTAATTGGTGTCTATTTAGCCGTTTCGAGGTAATTCTGGACTCAAAGTCGGAGTTCAGATAAAAGATTAATAAGTGGAAAATCTCAACAAATAATAAAAAAAATTTAAATCATAGGCGCGAATTCAAATTCATTTCTCCTTTGCTTGGAAACTCAGAGTCAGGTTTGCCCTGTCCCTCTTTGTAGCGCTCGCATACTGACTCGTAACTTCATCCCAAGTATCAGCGAACAAAGAACGCGAATTCGGTCAACAATATTATCGTACCTCATTTCACATGTCCCTCACAATCCACATTGTCCATCACCAACCCCAACACTCCTCTCTTTCCTCCCACCTCCCACCTCCCACCTCCTCTCCCCCCTCCTTCTCCATCTCCCCTCTTATCTGTCGCCAGTTATCCAATAAACCCGTGGCCCCACTTAACTCTTGGTCTTCTCACTCGGAAGAGGCTGTTGTTTCCTATTAGCCTTGACGATATCTTCAGTTCTCTGAAGGCATCTTATAGTCTAACTTGATCTGGCTCCTTAAATACCTTAATATGAGGAAAGAGCTACTTTGAACGAATAATGTACGCAATAGCGCGATACTTCTGACAGATCGACTGCAATTGGAGTACATATTATTCCTATTTGCAAGTAGGTAGGACAGAGACGTGTAGGTTACAAATCCATCTACTCAATTTCTGAGTCACGGAGGAACAGTGGTGGACCATTGGAATAATGGGGCAATGAAGCAGTAATGAGCATCGAGATGGTCACGCCTCTCACTGGCTATTCATCGTTGGACGCCACACACACACACACACAATCTCTGATTTGGACGACGTTCACGTCTAGGGCTGTGCCACTTGCAGTAATTCATTGTAGCAGTCACATTCAGAGGTTTACTGCTGACAACTGCCACATTCGATGAAAGAAAAGACTGGAAGAATGATCAAAACATGGAACAGGCTTCAATAGAATGCAATCCTATAAGTTGTGCTCAATTCAAAGGAATTCCAGTGTCAATTATGCCAATTTTAGGTGAGAACGCAAGCAATCATGATTACAACGCCAACTTCTTGTTTTTAGGGAATTGGATAGGTGGTAAATGATTGGCTATGTGGTTAGCCAATGGTGACTAACCAGATGATGACAGCAATAATTGCGTCAGTAGTGGTCCTACATGTCTAGGTGTGGGCGTGGAGGAGAGCACCGAAAATATTTGATTTGGCTTCCTACCAGTTTCTTTTCTAATTCTAAATCAACTTTGAATAACCTTGAACTCCTAAAGGGGAAAGTTCTTAAAGTGATTACTACTTCCGGTCTTGAAAAAGACCACTTCGTGGTCAGAAAGGCTACATTTATTTCTTCCAGATGAACGCAATATTCTCCTTTCATTTCTTTCCATTACCTTTTCCAGAAATAATCACACTGATCTGGTGTAGAAGAATTCATGTAGTGTTGAGTTAGGTGTCCAAACTACGTAATCAGTGAGCCAACTACGTAGGGAACCATGTCAATGATTTAAGAGAACGTGATACCGTATCTTAACCGAAATTGTATTCAACGTCAATATCCTGGAAATTCAAACTACTTTTATGACCTACATCGCAAAGTTAATTATCTCATTTCAGCCTGATTTAAATGTCCTCGAGTTCGCCATTAGGAGAGCGTAAGAGAGTAAGAGAGGAATGAGGCACAGTGGAGGTGGGAGGGAAGCGTAGCGGCCGTTTTTTCATGGAGAAGGAGCAATGTAGACGGATGGAATGGTTCCGGACATCGCTGACCGGGGAAACTGAACCCTACCAGCGCTCATTCAAGGACCGCTTAATTAGCTCATCCCTTACTTAGCTTACAATAAACCACTTGAGGTCACTCGACGGTTGTTTAGGGAAATTTGAGGTCGCAGCAGGTGTTAACTCTCCAGGCCCAAGTGTGTGGTCTAGATGATTAGTGACGATTCTCAGGGGTTAGTGATGACGCTGACAAAACTGTTGGAAACGCATAGGGATTCATCCTTCGGAACTTTCATTCCATTTTTATTAATTTCACCACTTTCCTAATGAGGGGAATTCATCCGTCGAACATTTCGGACAAACTTTCCACTCATGGCTCTTCAACTTGGGCAGGCGGTCGTCTATTTTTAATGGAAATGGAAGAATGAAAAAATTCAAAAATGAGTAATGTCCATTCGCATTTCTAGAATCTCGAATCCTCACCTCTTGGGAATTCAATCAATGAGCAGTGAAGTGTGAGACTGTCACTAATATGCGAATATTCACACAAAGGGAGTGCAGTACCTTGCACTATCCACTGGATCACTGTCCTAACGATCAACTCGATCTCCAAGTGCTCCCTCTCCTGGCACTTTCAGTCCTATTAAAGCAAGGGGCCACTATGCACCGTATATTCGCTTCTTCATTTAGTATCGTATTGGATTTCGTTATAACTAAACAGGCATGTTGCGTATTGCACACGACTTGTGTTGTAAGAATAATAATAACAATAATAATAATAATAATAGTTTAATATCTGCATTTGAAATGAGAATGTGGTGCTACAATAAATCAAACCAATTAGTCCCAATATGACCTGTGGGAATTTACGCATATGCTCCCTGAGAATGCACCTAAGAAAAGAAGGAGAAAATGTGCATGGTAAGAAGATCTTGTGGCATGTGTGCTGCTTGAGATTTCGCCGAATTCATACTTCAAATGCTGCCTATCCCTGAAGTACAAATCGCATTCAGATTGATATCACTGAAAATGTGTTTATTTGAGTGAAGTTACCAGACCACTCTTAAGCCTATTGATCGCCTTAATTGCCTTAATCGCCTTAATTGAATCACAACAATACTCCAGTTCTTCCAATCAGTGGGAGAATTACTTCGTATGTGTCTCATACATGCATTCAACAACAGCAACAACAACAATATTCGGTATAAAGGCATGATCGGATACAACAAATGTGCGGCTTGGATCTCCTTTCTCACCTATCATAATAAAACATAATTTTATGCTTGAGTATAATTGTCATACTCCAGTAGGATTATAATTTTATTTCCTAAGAACCAAATATCCCCCACTGTGTTCCAGGAGACATCCTCGACTCACTGACAAATCTCTCGGATTTGTAGAGACAAAATGAACACAGTCCTCTATTATTATTCCACTCTATCTATGCTAACTATGTTTCATATCTTGGGAGAGTTGAGGATCCATATCACAGTTGATCACCCTGATTCTAACCAACCGTCCAGATCGAGATTAATTGTGAACGATGAGGTGGTTTATGATGAAGAGTCCGACTATTTCGCCCATCAAACACAAAGACCGGAATTTATCTAAATCTAGGAATATGATATGTTTATATCACTCGAATCATTCACCACACAGAAACCTACAATTGGATTGCCGTTAACCTCTGGGTTTGAACAAAAAGCGCGTTTTTCAAGCCTTCCTACTTTCCGAAACTGTCGATTTTTAATTTTAATTTCCGAAATTAAATCGATAATAAAGGATACTTACTGTGTGAGTGAACATATCATGCGCTCTCTTTATTTTGATATGCAATCTCAGAATTTCAACTCTCGATGCAATTTCGTTTTTATTTTAAGCTGAAATATCAAAAATGAGGACATTACGTGTTATTTTTAAATTTCTGTGCCATAAAGAAAATAATATGGCAAAACATGAAAATGTCACCCACGAGAAAATTATACGCAAATTTGAAAATGTGGTTATCATTAATTCATATAAACGTAATTAATAAATCACAATGGAATCTATGAGTTTGCGGAGTATAAAGCGTGGTTCCTATTGCACTAGCGAGAGTCAAGAGTATAAAGTAATGTTGAATATTTATTCATTTGGTTTACATTATAACAAAAATTTTAGCTTCAACTTTTATATAGAATAGACTTGACTTGAGGTATGGTGATTTTGCTGATTTGATTTTGATTTAATGAGGCAATGGAATAATAAAAATTTCACGCCGCTATGTCTCCCTTAATCGCACAAAGTTATTGTCAACCGTCTGTTAAGTTTCTCTTGTAACAGACACCCTTGGTGGTGCCATTATTGTACTTCCCAACGCTATTTAATGAAACTGAGAATTAAGTGGTTCTGGGATGCAATTAGTAATTGGTCAAATACTGGGGATATCTCAGCAGCCGAAATTGTTATTTCTGTGCCTTAACCATACCACTCTTGTTCGATTTCCGAAAATTCCATGGACATTTCATTTAATCAACTCTTGCTTGGGGACGAACCTACAGATACATTTATTCCATAAGTCCCCAAATCTCGTTCACTATGCGTATGCAATAATATTAATTTAACCATTTTTATCCTTACTGCTAGAGCTTAGAGATACAAATACGAACTTGAGGTATTACAGTGAAAAACTCGGAATATAAAAAAGAACTGATTTTTCAAAATACTCGAAAATTTCCGTTGAAGACAAATGAATTTAGCCCTCTTAGAAAAAAATTCGTATCAAAGTAAAGATTTGGACAGAGAGTACATTACTTTAAGTGTTACAGTTACTGATGGCTGGAGAAAGGTGAATTGGAGATTTCAGTCAGGATCTCAAAATAGCTTTAGTTGCTATCACAATCTCTGCCCTAAAAACGTTATTCCTCAGGATTTTCATGAGCTTTCAGATGAAGCTTTTCTTTGAAGTCAAGTGGGTGAAAATAATAGGAGATATTAGTTTTCAGGAGAAAAGGTTTGTATCTATTTGCATTCTCCTAATCTCGCATTTACAACCTACTACAAGTATATCAGATAACCGAAAAAGGGCGGTCAACTTTTCCCTATATAGTTATAATTTATTGCACTTTGGCCTTATTTTCGAAAATTCCAAATTCAAGAATTGTGTTAAGTGTACAATGAAAGTGAAAATTTGGGAGGTTCATAATGTCTACTTAATACATATACCTCTTTGCATGGAAACAGGTGGATTCGATATAGAACTTACATACATCATGCTATTGAGACATGGGTGGTAATTAACATCTGCAGATATACGTGTTTTTTTGGAAAATTTGATGCAGACATCTAATTTTAAATTCTTAAAAATGCCTTTCAAGAGTTCATGCTATGAGACTTCATTCAGTTTACCTTGAAGAAAATACAATGCTCTTATGTAAAGAACTTGATGTCTTAAAGGAGACATGATACGCTCCGATTCCATTGGTGATTTATTTGTTCGGTATTTTTATGTGAAATTTCAATCGTACAATCAGGAATTTGACCTTTATAAGGAAGACATTTGTTTATAACTCGTTCCACAATGAACTTGAATGGGAAATATATGTGCAGTAAAATGCCAATCGTTTATTATAACTATGTGCCATATGCGTGGAGAGCAATAAACCCTCGGCACTTTTTCATTGATATGTTTTTATGGAGAATATCTATAACTTGTGCATAAACTTAAAATCGTGTCTAATTAATAGAATGGTGATATTCTCCCACTGCACAACTTTTTTGCCAGATATTCAGTAAATTTGCCATTATTTTATGCACACAATTTTTATCCTGATCTACATATATAAATGTATTGAAGAGTAAGCGAAGGAATGAACTTGATATAGTAATTATGAGCCGGAGACGCTGTGACTTGCGCGCTTATCTGTCAAGTAAGAGGTCACAGTTCGATGCCCACTGGCGTATGTTCTATGATGGTAACGGTCAAAAGGACTGATTACTTCTGGTCAACAACTGCATGGTAGAATGGAAGGTCTGCATAACCTTTTCACTCGAGCTCGCACTTTTATAATGGGACTTTAATGATTTAGTTATATAAATGATACATTAAGCACCATTGGCAAGATTGAAAATGCTGTAATTGACTTTAAATTCATTATTAACTTTTCTGGTATGAAATAATCCGATATTGTTCATGGAGATGGAGAGCTTTCAATATTTCCATTAATTGAGGTAGGAGAATGTGAAATATGAAAATCTTTAAAGTCGACCTTTACCTCCTCTGCTTGAGCTATTTGAGGCTTTAAAATAGAAAAAAAGAACATTCTGGAGTTTTTTGGCAAAAAATAATAATTTAAGTCCCACACGCATATCAGTTGTATCACTTTTGGCGGCAAAAGAAAGCTTGTTAATTTTGTAGGATTGATTTGTCACCACTATTGCCTCTGAATTGCTACAATACAACTTTGTTTTATGAGACAGGAGCTGCATTTAGCGTTCAGTTGATATTTCGTTTATCTATGCTATTTCCATTGCTAGAGCAAATAATTTTAAAATAAATTTCTGATTTGTATAACTTCAGACATTCTACTCTCAATCGGATTAATTTCTGAGAACAAATGCAGCAACCAGAAGCATTAATGAAATAATAAATAGGGATTAGCAATTTATTCTTCCAAAAAGTTACTCCAATTTTGAATGAAAGGAATTAACAGAAAAAAGAAGTGATTTTGCGATCATTCAAAAGCATGCAAGGCAATTGTGAAAAATTTTATTTTTCATCTAATTTGATTCAAGGTTAGGTAAAGAGAATTAGATAAAAAATATTACAATTTTACCGTAAATGTAAAACTTAATCGTATAACTTTGTATATTTTCCAATTACAACCGTGAGTTGGAAGGAGGCAGATTCAAAGGTGAGCCACTACTTGAGGAAATGACAATTTTTGCTGTCAGTACATATAAATTAAATTAAAATCTTCCAATCATCAAAAAGGAATCGGAGTAAAGTCTTTTATACCTAATTTACGATAACTAACTGCATTTAATCATAAGCACAGAAAACAATAAAGCCCAGAATCGTTCTCTAACCAATAATCTGTCGAAAATCTTCTGCTGTTATTTCACGAATATTTATTTATATAAATTAAAAATACATCCTAAATATGAAATATAAAACTGGACTTTTGGTCATTGGAAAAGAGCTGTTTTGGTATCGCACAGCTTGATAGATTGAAAGATTTGGTGGAAGAATATTATAGAAGGGAGGTGATGCCTTGGTTTTATAGGAGGCTACAGGTGTCTAGCTCAGCTAGCATCCCTCTAACTTCTTTCGATCTCCACCACAAAACAAAATGGTGAGGAAGCAAAATATTGGCAAGTAGAGTTTATTGGGAGAGGACCAAAGACCAGAAGAGGGAGAGAGTAAGGATAACGGATGATATCTGTATTTATAAAGGAATATGTATATAGCTAATTTAGGCATGGCGTTCAGAATCGTGTATGCGTTAATGTAATGATTATGACAGCAAGTGGTCACTAGAGAGTCAAAATACCTAAGGTAAATTACATCCTTAAGAGTCAAAATACTATGATAAGCGTGGTCTATAAGCATTTATTAAAGAGGACCTGTTAGATAATGCAAGAATTACTAAAAGAGTAAGAATTTTTGCAGGAATATGAAGGGTTAAAGGATAGACGAAGAAGTATTAAATGGTACAAAAGTAATGAAAAGCGATCATCTTGCCACAATGCCATCATCCTCCGGCAGAGCAGTGTGGTTGAACTCACTTGCCTAATTGGTATGCTATTCTCCCATGTTTGTGGCAAGTGCTACAGTACTGCCAGGCGAGGTTGCTAGTTTAACTTACTTCCAATCCATCCGTAGCAGTTTGCTTACAGAATGTATACCATTCATGTCAATGTGCATCATGGTCCACTAGTTTCCACAGAACTCTAAATTTCATAATAAAGTGATTACTTTATAGTTTTGAAAATTGGATAGTAGTGCCATCCAACCTGTTATCAAACAAATTGGAACTGGTCTGTGAAATAAGTGGAAATTCATATAAATGCAATCAATTAATTTGAAAAAAAACCCATAACAAACAACATTCAGAAATAAATCCCAACAAAACACGAAAGCCAGTTTAATTAAGTAGTATTTTTGTAATTGAAGTCAACAGATTTCACTTTTTTCTTTCCTAGAGGATACAACAATGCAGTAATTGTTTCCGTATATCTCAGACTCAGGAGATAAACCTCAGAGATCACTTCAATTAAAAAACAAATTCATCAATCATTCCTTGTTTCAACAAATTTTTCAAATTAGTATAATGATTGTCTAACTAATACCACCAATAAATAAATAATACTCTAATGGGAAAAATAACGTCGTCTAAGGATGGAAATCAAAGACTGCAGAAGGTTGTAATAATTAGATTTCCATAAAAAACTCGAGATTTCTACATTTTTATTACCCCTAGGATATATTAAAATAAAAAAAATGGATTAAGTAGATCGGAAAACTTTAAAAACATTTTTGAAAAATATCAATAATATAATGTGCGGAAGCATTCCTATTTTCTGTAAGGTAATATTAGCCTTTGTTCTGTTCATGGATTTAGATAAATTCCGGTCTTTGTGTTTGATGGGCGAAATAGTCGGACTCTTCATCATAAACCACCTCATCGTTCACAATTAATCTCGATCTGGACGGTTGGTTAGAATCAGGGTGATCAACTGTGATATGGATCCTCAACTCTCCCAAGATATGAAACATAGTTAGCATAGATAGAGTGGAATAATAATAGAGGACTGTGTTCATTTTGTCTCTACAAATCCGAGAGATTTGTCAGTGAGTCGAGGATGTCTCCTGGAACACAGTGGGGGATATTTGGTTCTTAGGAAATAAAATTATAATCCTACTGGAGTATGACAATTATACTCAAGCATAAAATTATGTTTTATTATGATAGGTGAGAAAGGAGATCCAAGCCGCACATTTGTTGTATCCGATCATGCCTTTATACCGAATATTGTTGTTGTTGCTGTTGTTGAATGCATGTATGAGACACATACGAAGTAATTCTCCCACTGATTGGAAGAACTGGAGTATTGTTGTGATTCAATTAAGGCGATTAAGGCAATTAAGGCGATCAATAGGCTTAAGAGTGGTCTGGTAACTTCACTCAAATAAACACATTTTCAGTGATATCAATCTGAATGCGATTTGTACTTCAGGGATAGGCAGCATTTGAAGTATGAATTCGGCGAAATCTCAAGCAGCACACATGCCACAAGATCTTCTTACCATGCACATTTTCTCCTTCTTTTCTTAGGTGCATTCTCAGGGAGCATATGCGTAAATTCCCACAGGTCATATTGGGACTAATTGGTTTGATTTATTGTAGCACCACATTCTCATTTCAAATGCAGATATTAAACTATTATTATTATTATTATTGTTATTATTATTCTTACAACACAAGTCGTGTGCAATACGCAACATGCCTGTTTAGTTATAACGAAATCCAATACGATACTAAATGAAGAAGCGAATATACGGTGCATAGTGGCCCCTTGCTTTAATAGGACTGAAAGTGCCAGGAGAGGGAGCACTTGGAGATCGAGTTGATCGTTAGGACAGTGATCCAGTGGATAGTGCAAGGTACTGCACTCCCTTTGTGTGAATATTCGCATATTAGTGACAGTCTCACACTTCACTGCTCATTGATTGAATTCCCAAGAGGTGAGGATTCGAGATTCTAGAAATGCGAATGGACATTACTCATTTTTGAATTTTTTCATTCTTCCATTTCCATTAAAAATAGACGACCGCCTGCCCAAGTTGAAGAGCCATGAGTGGAAAGTTTGTCCGAAATGTTCGACGGATGAATTCCCCTCATTAGGAAAGTGGTGAAATTAATAAAAATGGAATGAAAGTTCCGAAGGATGAATCCCTATGCGTTTCCAACAGTTTTGTCAGCGTCATCACTAACCCCTGAGAATCGTCACTAATCATCTAGACCACACACTTGGGCCTGGAGAGTTAACACCTGCTGCGACCTCAAATTTCCCTAAACAACCGTCGAGTGACCTCAAGTGGTTTATTGTAAGCTAAGTAAGGGATGAGCTAATTAAGCGGTCCTTGAATGAGCGCTGGTAGGGTTCAGTTTCCCCGGTCAGCGATGTCCGGAACCATTCCATCCGTCTACATTGCTCCTTCTCCATGAAAAAACGGCCGCTACGCTTCCCTCCCACCTCCACTGTGCCTCATTCCTCTCTTACTCTCTTACGCTCTCCTAATGGCGAACTCGAGGACATTTAAATCAGGCTGAAATGAGATAATTAACTTTGCGATGTAGGTCATAAAAGTAGTTTGAATTTCCAGGATATTGACGTTGAATACAATTTCGGTTAAGATACGGTATCACGTTCTCTTAAATCATTGACATGGTTCCCTACGTAGTTGGCTCACTGATTACGTAGTTTGGACACCTAACTCAACACTACATGAATTCTTCTACACCAGATCAGTGTGATTATTTCTGGAAAAGGTAATGGAAAGAAATGAAAGGAGAATATTGCGTTCATCTGGAAGAAATAAATGTAGCCTTTCTGACCACGAAGTGGTCTTTTTCAAGACCGGAAGTAGTAATCACTTTAAGAACTTTCCCCTTTAGGAGTTCAAGGTTATTCAAAGTTGATTTAGAATTAGAAAAGAAACTGGTAGGAAGCCAAATCAAATATTTTCGGTGCTCTCCTCCACGCCCACACCTAGACATGTAGGACCACTACTGACGCAATTATTGCTGTCATCATCTGGTTAGTCACCATTGGCTAACCACATAGCCAATCATTTACCACCTATCCAATTCCCTAAAAACAAGAAGTTGGCGTTGTAATCATGATTGCTTGCGTTCTCACCTAAAATTGGCATAATTGACACTGGAATTCCTTTGAATTGAGCACAACTTATAGGATTGCATTCTATTGAAGCCTGTTCCATGTTTTGATCATTCTTCCAGTCTTTTCTTTCATCGAATGTGGCAGTTGTCAGCAGTAAACCTCTGAATGTGACTGCTACAATGAATTACTGCAAGTGGCACAGCCCTAGACGTGAACGTCGTCCAAATCAGAGATTGTGTGTGTGTGTGTGTGGCGTCCAACGATGAATAGCCAGTGAGAGGCGTGACCATCTCGATGCTCATTACTGCTTCATTGCCCCATTATTCCAATGGTCCACCACTGTTCCTCCGTGACTCAGAAATTGAGTAGATGGATTTGTAACCTACACGTCTCTGTCCTACCTACTTGCAAATAGGAATAATATGTACTCCAATTGCAGTCGATCTGTCAGAAGTATCGCGCTATTGCGTACATTATTCGTTCAAAGTAGCTCTTTCCTCATATTAAGGTATTTAAGGAGCCAGATCAAGTTAGACTATAAGATGCCTTCAGAGAACTGAAGATATCGTCAAGGCTAATAGGAAACAACAGCCTCTTCCGAGTGAGAAGACCAAGAGTTAAGTGGGGCCACGGGTTTATTGGATAACTGGCGACAGATAAGAGGGGAGATGGAGAAGGAGGGGGGAGAGGAGGTGGGAGGTGGGAGGTGGGAGGAAAGAGAGGAGTGTTGGGGTTGGTGATGGACAATGTGGATTGTGAGGGACATGTGAAATGAGGTACGATAATATTGTTGACCGAATTCGCGTTCTTTGTTCGCTGATACTTGGGATGAAGTTACGAGTCAGTATGCGAGCGCTACAAAGAGGGACAGGGCAAACCTGACTCTGAGTTTCCAAGCAAAGGAGAAATGAATTTGAATTCGCGCCTATGATTTAAATTTTTTTTATTATTTGTTGAGATTTTCCACTTATTAATCTTTTATCTGAACTCCGACTTTGAGTCCAGAATTACCTCGAAACGGCTAAATAGACACCAATTACTACTCCTTTTCAAAAGAATCCTTTTATTTTATTATTCTGAAATTTTGTACCCGTCTATCACCTTAGCAGGTTTTGTTTAACCATAATTCAATTTAAGCCCTATAAGTCTTAGTATTATCTACGAATATAGTTTCGAACCTTAATCCTGAACCACAAAATATGCGCATCAGTGTAATATAATTAAAGTTTAAAAATCCGCAACTAATTTTGAATTATATGCTATTTAAGACCCCTTCAGTGCTTATTTGAAATCTGTCATATAATTGCAAAGTTGACTTAAAAATACCAAACTATTTGCGATAGAATAAATATTATTTATGCTCACTGTTTAAATAGTTTATTTGATACTAACGATCTAAAATGATTACATCCATAAAGTAAAGCAGCTTAACCAACGTTCCTGATTAAATAATACTGGTCAATAAATACCGACCATCGCTAACAACCGTTTGCTGCAATCCAGGGAATAAATCGTGATATTTGAATTTTGGAATGTCAACTAACCATTTGGTAAATAGTGTACAATCCGAGTTCAAAAATCAAATAAACTAAGATTCTGATACCTTGATGCTGCTCCTTGTGTCATTTTGATCCCCTTCCTCTTTATCCATTGTTGGATTTGCCGCTATTCGATGTCAGTTGGTTTCCGTAATTATAAATAGTAAATCTTTTGTTATTGCTTTGGATAATAATGATAA
>CAADRB010000136.1:13488-24530 GCA_900708905.1 Hymenolepis diminuta
GTAGCGTCACTCTTAGCACAATAACTCACAAACTAATGAATAGAATATGATGAACTTTTAACAGGTGTCTTTTGAAGGTGAGTATTAACTGAAAAAGGTGACTGCAATAAAACTAGCGCCATCTATGTGTTAGGCTAGGAACTTTTCAGTCCATGTGTTATGTAGAGCTCACGATTTTCCTTTCAAGTTAATGAATGAGCTCAAATCAGCATACTCCATTACTGCTGGCGAGTTGACACAATCCCATAATTGGCAATGCCAACTTTTTCTTAATCTAATCAAAGGTAAGAAAATATTGCAGATCAAACCGACATGACCTAATTAAATCATTTTATACTATCACTGTTTTCTATTCGTGTAGTAATTAATCTGCGCAAGACCAGTTGTTGGCGCATTTGACCTCACTCGCGTAAGTCTTTATTAAATCCCAATGAGGCGTTAACTTCCATCATTGTAACGTACTGGTGACTTCTCAGTTTGCCTTTGAATAGAAACGTCCTAAATAAATTCAAATTTAGTGTATTTTACCAAGCAAAGAATATCTGGATAGACAAGCGCAGAGACTGGGGCGAGAGTGAGAGAATAAACTCACACTTTTTCATAGATGAAATTCAGTAAACAAGTTTGTTTGTGTATAACAAACTTGTGCATTTGCACTTAAAAAAGAACTTGTATTTCGGGTAGGCATGGCTTAGTTGTAGCAAAACAGGTTTAATGTTCTCGAATCAGGCCTTACAGTAAAGAAATATTTTTCATTTACATTAGAATGAATGCATTTATTGATGCATTTGCATATTTGAAGCACCTGTGCTCTATCCCTTCCAATTACCTAATGTGAACACCTTACCGAGCTTAAAATCTACTTTTTATTTTCATTATGGTTGACTTAAATAAGTTTTGAGTGAATTAAATGTTGGGTTCTCTAATCTGCAGAAAGGAATAGGATGGAATTGAAATTTACCACTTTTCCATCATTTCCGATTCGGAAATTCTTATCTGGATCCGTTTTCTTTTATGCCGCTAAATTGCTTGTTGCTATTTAGTCTGTAGCATAAATTATTCATAAACATTTTGACATTCATTCCCTGACTGCATCTCTAATTTCTGACATTTGGCTTATGGGCTGTTAGAAATATCTCAAATATGATCTAATGTGGATAGATATGTGTAAAATTGTGATGATTAACTGAGAGGTAAATAGCGTCATTTAACCATACATATGTAGGTGTAGTCAACTCATCCCTCCTATACCAACGTGTTCTATTGTCACAACACTAATACTCTGTTTTGTTCAGTTTCGTGCAGTTCAGTTCAGTTCAACTTCTGTTAGTCAAGTTTCATAATCCGATTCTTCAACCAGCTTCTCTGTAATGACGACTTTGCCTGCATCCTGATAGTAAAATCATTGCTTTCATTCTTCTTCTCCTTCTGTTAAAATGCTTTTTAATAGATTTATTTGGTCACTTCTTGCCCTTTTCAACTTGCATTTAGTGATACCAGTATTAAATGGCAACAAACATCAGAAGTCAAATCTTCAAGTCTAAAGTGCCGCAAATACTGTTTATAAATGAGTTGACCGCAAAAATATGAATTCAAAAATAGGTCAGTACCATCATTAATCATATATTTTTATTTAGTTAAAATTACGGAAGGCATTCATTTCGATACGGCAAATAGTAACATTATTAAATAAACAAATTACCTTTACATATAAAGTACTAAGAGGACGAATGGAATAATAAATACGCTGGACAAGAAAACCACTGAACCAGCAGAAGTTGCTGAAGTAGTAAGGGTAGTTGGTACTGTAGATTGAGTAGACCTTCATGTCAGAGTCGTAGTTGCGATATCTTAGTGAATGTCTCCTTCGTTGTTAACGTACGCGCTCCGTTTTTGCAGAAACTCGAAAAGTTTTTACACCAAATCTTAGGAAAATAAGAGCTTGGAGCATTTTTGTTGTGACGTAAGATCATTAGAAACTCTTAAAGTTTTATCGCTCCACGTATATCAAGCAAATTGGATAAGAGCCCTAAAATTTCGGAATTTGTTAAACATATATAATTAGATTAAACTTTTATGCATCTTAAAAAGCAACGCGTTGCAAGAGTAATATTTGATATTGATGGAGGACTGAATGATAACTATTCATATTTTTCTGACGCAAATTTAAACAAGACATTTTTAAATACTTTTAGTACAAGGACACTTATAAATAGGAAATAATTAAAATTTTTATAATTTCTTTGACCAATTTTATGAATAAAGAAGGAATACATAAATACTTTTAAGTTAGAATAATTTTGTTTAAATAATATGCATAATCAGTATTTTGACCACCTCTGTACAATTTTTATAGGTTGTGAATCTGGCAAATATGACTCCACTACAAATAAACTTGATAAGATATCTAAATTATAAAAAGAGCAGTAACAGTAAACAGCTGAAAGCATTCCTAAAATTTATATCTAAAACTATTAAATCTTAAATGATTATGATTTTATTTATTTAAAGTACTTTTGAGGATTTTGCTTTGAGTCTTAAAAAGGCAGAATGAGAATTTTGCGTCTTTATATTTATGGTTGACTTTATATACTTACCACGGATCCTATTTCTGTTAAACGCACTATCACCATACGTTATTGTCGTTATTACTTACATATCAATAAAAGATCTATAAAGTACAAAGAAATTGAATTTGTTTTTCTAGTGGTGCTCGCTTTAAATGTTTTACATCCATAGACGAAATGCTGCAATAATTAAAATATCTCTGATAAGTAAAAGAAAATTGCGCTAATATTCAAATTATAATTTAAATTTAAAGCAAGCATTGCAATAGCTAACTTAAAACCACTGATAAATCTAAAAGTATTACGAGTGGGTTCTGGCGTTGTTTTAGCATTCAAAAATAAATTTAACCATATTTTTAAATTAAATTTTCATTAAAATAAATGATATAAATTGTTAAGAGTCATTTAATACATAAACAATAATTCAAAGGAAATAAAATAAAATAAATAAAACTCAAGTTCAATATAAAGAAGTAAATTAAAGCAAAAGATTATCTGGATAACTGATTTAATTTTGGAATAAAAACTCTCTCTTTAATACAAAAGCCTTTCCTTCTGGAACATGAATCAAAATTTTATAAAGCTATCGTTTATTTTGGTCGAAAATGAAATCTTTTTAAAAGGAATATTTTCAAATATGATAAATTGATAGAATTTTATTAAACATTCTCCTAATCCTTCATACCGAATACAACTATTATTATAAATTATTAGCATAATCTAATAAATTATTAAACGTTTTTTTCCTGTCCATCGATTTTATTTTTCAATGAATATTCAATACGCGCTTTCTCCTTTTTTCAATTAAACAAAAGATCGGATTTAAAATTCATCGCAGCAGAAATACGCATAAACATGATCTGCTTAAGGCAGGTATAAGAACCTTTGCCATGTTGAATTTGTCCACTGCAGAAATAAAAGAACCTGTAGCGGGCCACCAGTTTGTAGATGAAATTGCCAACAGTAAATGAAAGAAAAGGAATGCCGAGGAATGCTTAGGCCAGGTTATATTGAGTAAGCTCAGTACAGAGTTTCAAGGAAAAATAGAGAACTGGAGGAGAAGGATTAAGCTATGGAACATGCGTTGGATGAGCTAGGGTCCCTTGGTGTGTGTCTGATGGAGGCTATTCATAATCGACACCTTGGGTGAGAACACGCATAAGGATATGGTTGTATGCGCGCCTTAACTAGTCGGGACGACTGTAGGAAAAGGAAGGGCCGGTGCAGACAGGACTGGTTAGTAGCGGGGTCGATTAAGCGGTGACTGCTACTATCGTCTGAGGTATGTTTGCCTTTTCGGGTCGATGAGACATAAACCAGCTGAGTACACACGATGTTTGTTTAAGGAGTGTTTGGGTCAGGAATGGTTAAAGGTTTACAGAGATAACTTATGAGGACAAGATGATCAAATTTGGTGATAATTAGGAATGCTGTAAGATAAAATATTTCAGAGAAGAGGGATTCATCCTTTAAGCTTTATTTTCTCTTATAGCCTTGAATGTTCCTATAGGAATTCTACTCTTCCTCATGCGCTTTATTTACAATTTAATTGTTAAATAACTCTTCTAATTCCTGCTTACACTCACTGACAAGCACAAACAGGCATGTTGTGATGTCCTCTTAATTGTTTCTGCCCGATATTTGACTGTATATACCCCATCTGTAAACATACAAAGACACAATGCCATCTAGAAAAGGCCATCACCGTTCCTCACTGAAAAATCTTCAGTGGCCGCAGAAAATTTTACTTCTCCTCGTATTCTCTAGATCCGTTAAAATTATATCTTAAACCTTGTTCGTTAAAACCGATTACTTTAAATTATGTTGCTGTAGTGTTGATCAAAAGAGATTCAGTAGTGTAATCTTAAAAATAACTAGGGCTAACGCAGATTCAACCTGTTCAATAATTTCATGAACAAAACAACTAAATAGATTTTTTCAAATAGATAATGAAAAATTTTTGGAAGTGAGTTTAAGAAAAATTCATGCGTTAGTAACGATCCTCGAGGGTCATTAGTAGATAAGGTTAGAATTTATGTCAGTAGTATTTGTACTTTAATATACAAACTTGCGCAAGCTAACGAAAAAATGGCTAATTCAATTGCAATGCCCGTTTATTTGGTTTTGATAATGAAAATATTTTTCATTTAGCATAATATAATGTCAAAATATCTTGTGGACCAAATAATATTTACGAAATTTATTTTCAAAAGCTTTCTAAAGTATTTTTAAAAATGCAAATGGACTTTATTTCTCCAACTTAAGTAATCATGCATGTCTGTTCCTACTTCATATATCTGGTTTAAGTCCAAAGTAAATAAAGCTAAAATTGACCTGATTTCAGATCATAAATGCTAGCTATAATTTTGTTTAAGTTTGAAATAATCTTTCTTTGAGTTAATGAATTAATTGGCATAAATTTAGATTTAATGATGTTATTGCATGGAGGAAAGGAACCAGATTGTAGAAATATAAAATATAAATTTTTTAAATTACCTTGAAAAATTGTAGACCTCAAAGTAATTTATGTAAAACTCAGTAAAATTATCACACAATTTGAAGTAAAACAATTTCATTAAAAGATCCTCTATAAATATTCTTAGGCTAAAAGTTAGTTTTAAGCAGATAAATACATAATTGTAGTTGATTAATCTTTGTTTCGTTAATACTTTTAACTGCTCAAGTGTCTCGATCGTTCAGTGATCAACGTACACGTCTGCTATGGGTTTGGTATTTATGAGCCCACATCAAGGAAGCAGAATGAACTACCGTACTGGTAAATATAGAGAGTGACAGAATTCAAGGCTCCCCCCAGAAAGCCACCGTGATGGCACGCTCTACCTACGGTGATCGATGAAAAACCTTTTCGTAGAGGACTTAGGAATTATTTTTAGGTGCTGATAAAAGTTAAATTTCAGAAAATGAAAGCTTTTCATAATTTAACTATAAATGCATTTTGTAAAAAGCTATAGTTTGTAAGAAATTATTAGACGATAGAGCTTCCTCCATTTTTCTGCATAATTTGATCATGATATTTCATTATGTAACATTTTAGACTCTTTCAGTTTTGATCGCGGTTGACTTATATTCGTAAGTAATCTGTCTAATTCAAATTTACTGATTTATCTCATATTTTTATAAAGGCAATTAAATTGTCTTTTTCTGCTTTTGCTTTTTTGCTTTTAAGGAGGAAAAGGAATAGAAAATGAAAGTTCAGTAGAGAAAAGGGACAGAGAATTAAGGAGACAGAGAACTGAGAATATGTATACCAGAAGTCCAACGTAGCTTATGTGTTATTGGCCACCCATTTGGACTTCTCGACACAATTCGTGAAACCTTCTGTGTCAGGCACTCATGAAAGTTGATTAGGTGGTTAAATATTACGGCCATTTTAATTGGTTGATGAGGTTAAAAACATGAATAGTTCTGGTTTTTCATGACAGTCCCAATGCATGCAACTCTTATACTCTACATCAACGATCTGCAAAAACAAATGTTATCAAAGCAGAATATGAGGCAATGAATACAATGCAAAATAATGCTACACCCATTACACGGACTGTAACATATCTATGAATATTTTGCTGACTGCATAAATGGTCTCCCAAACCTGATGTGAACTTTCTAGATATGTGACTTCATCTTTCTCTTTGTACTGCCATTGAATCTCAGTCTCTTCCCTCGTTTTTCATTACCTTGACGGATCAAAGACTCCATTATATATATATTACCGCAGATGTCAATTAAGATCTACCGATTGGGAAAGAAAGCCCCGGACAACAGTATCCATAAACGATCTAGCACATAGACGTTTACAGAGATGCCAGTCGTCAAGCGGTCAAGCGATGGAAGTTTTATGTGGGAACACTTGTAAATAAGCCCTAATTTGTTTACCAATAAATTTGAGTAACTTTTTTCTACCTCCATACTGATCTAGCGGCATGAATGATTCTATGCTTGACTTGAATTATATCCTTCACATAACTTTATTACATATAATAATTATTACTCTTATATTGTGATAGCATTAAGTTATGCTATTATTAGTATTTATTTCAGTTAAAATTTTAATATTTCATAAACAAAGCTAGTCATTTTCTACCCATCAATGCATGCTCATAAAGAAATAGGACCAATAAAAAATTTAACCCAATACACAGATATGGTGTTTTTAAAAATGCCTCAAAAGTGTTGCTAAGACCGTTACGCTTTAGAGTGCAAACTTGGCAAAAATTGTTTTAAGTGTTTTAATCGAAAGCACTTGACAAATTCCAAATCTGAACTCAGAATTAATAAATCGCGAAAAATTTTAAGTTTTTATTAATGCATCAGTTTTCGCATGTTTCTATGGCATAATCCTGTAAATAGCAACAACGGCAATTTGAATAAGTCAGAGACAAAGTGAAGAACGATAGAGAAAATAAAATAATGTACATGACAAAGAACAAAGAAAACAAGCTGGCAATTGTAAGTTTACCCCATGAGTCTCAAAATGAAGTTGTATGGGATTACATAGTCAAAAATGCGGAGTCACCACTAGTAAAGCGAGTGACAAATTGATCTTGACGTATAAATGAAAAAGAATACAAAGAATATCGTCAGTAGTGGTAGCACTGACTCTTACTGGAACACTACTGAGGCCTGTTAGCTTAATGATCTTTAGGCCGGATAAAAATGTAATTAATTCAAGCCCCCTGAACAAATGAAAGAAAAATTTTTTCATTATTATATTCTTCTGAACTAAATATTAGAGGTCAGGCGCAAAAAAGATAATCATTAAAGGTTGAGGAGCTCTCTTCCCACCCCTCCACGAAAACATTTCTTTCTGCGTTATTTCATGATTACTATATATAATATTACACACTGCTTAAATTTTGCCTTCAGCTTTGTTTCCTCTAATAATCGAGTACATCAAATCAACACTATCTATTACTTAGAAAGCACACCTATCATATAAACAAATATGGTCAAGTTGGAAATTTCTGTTTCAAGTGTAAAAAGACTTTTATATTGTCATTACATTACATTAATTACATTAATAATAGGCAAGGAAAGTTTGTCAGGAACGGATTTTGAGCAATAAAATGTTAAACCATAATTTGATTTTCAAGGGTTCAGCTCCTAATAGATTTGCTTGATAGTTAGTTCACTGTTCACGCTCCTAAATGCAAATATTATGATTCGTAACCTGGATTATTCGACAACTTCTCTTATACGATGTCTATTTGTTTGGCATTGAAATTGATCTCACTTTCCAGTTTGTTTATTTCTTTCTACAGTTGAGGATTCAGGACTATACACACCCGCAAGCACTTAAAATACACTTATATTTTTACATTCATGAGCAAAAAGTTCTGTAAGCATTAAAAAGTTGACTGTTCGACTTGTGAATACTAGATAATTTGATTATATGGAGGTTGGAGGTCGTGGCCTTGAAAATGATCGCTGGTCGCGATGTATGCAGAAAAATATGAAATTCTAGTTAAAATGCATCTTGGATTCTATTTCACCTCAAAAGACTTGAAAATTTTTTAATTAGACATATGTTCGAATAACTGCAATGCAGGAAATATTCAAACGTGAATATCGTGATGTTTATAGTAGGAGCTTTAAAGGACGAACTTATAAAGCAATTGTTTCTCCCTCATTTTTTTAATTGAAGGAAGAACCTAACAGCCAACTTGGTTAAAAGAGATTCCAGAAAAAGCCACAAATGATGGAAAGGACCTCGGTAGAAAATTAATGAGACTAATTAATTCCAATAGAAAATTAAAGAAATAAATTTTAATATAACGCAGTGAGAATGGATTCAAATTGTAATTAACATTTCCCTACAATATTTTCTTGAATTTATAATCCACTATATGAAAGGGGGAAAGGACGAATTAATTCAATAGAAGTTTTGAAAAAAGATCTTTGTAACATCGATATGCTTAGCAGCATCTTACTAATTGCTCAGAATGAAGGGAACAAGTACATGTGATGGAAGCTAAAGAAGCTGCTCTTCAATTAAATACAATAATAAAATTTATCAAAATCAGTAGTGAGATTTAGGCGAGTCCGTTGCCTTATGAGAATAGAAATGAATTTAAATGTGAAACACTATAATTCTCACAACGGTTAATCGGATGAGGTTCAAGCTCTTGCATTGCTGTTTGTAAATTCATAACTACTTTCCTGGAATTAAGTAATGTGTCAATGAGATACTATACCCCGAGATTTGAACAGTTTTTAACTGACACTAAAATTTTTGCTATCCCTGAAATTCTAGTGGCCTACTACTTTAAGAAGAAAATTACACAGAGCTAAGTGCCCAGTATTTGATTCTTGAGACAACAGGTAAAAACGGCTGACCTTTAGAATCCTAAGCAAAGTTGCATTTTTTAACACTGAAATATCAGACGGTTGATATAATATGAACAGCCTGAGAAATTCATTGTGCATGGTGTTAATCAAATAATAATTTTCAAACTAATTAAGCTAATTTGGAAAGTAAATCGAGTTAAAAATCTAGACATTTTATTTCAATGTTCGGGTTATTTATTTTCTGATCATTTAATTCCAGAAGATTATGCAAAGTAAAATATTGCGATAAGGTTCACAAGCCTCTTGAATTTGAGCTCTTTAAATGGTAGTTAGACTAGCTATTTTTAATTGAATAATTTGATTAGCGTGGAGAAGATTATAGCGAATAATTTCACTTCGGAAGCGAATAATTTTGACAGAAATCTCCACAGTTGCGAGAAATTTTGCTGAAAATTTCACAAAAAATGGTTAATTTGAGGGTCACCTAAATATAACCTGTATTGCTATAATATTGGAGAAAGTTAGCGTTTTAAAATTCAATGTCTTAATTGACCCAGTAACCCTCCGTCGTTGAAGTTGGTTGTATAATATGATAAGTAATTAAAGATATATTAGGTAATGATGACTGTTTCCACCATATTTATTGTAATACATCGGTAACAATTACCTCTGTCAAATTACAACAGTGTTTTGTTAGATATAAATCCTTTATCAGTTTAATCATAACGTTAGTGAGGAGGGTATGATGAGGTTTTCGTCAGTGTCTTCAGTCTCTGTCTGGAACTCACACGCCTTTTCCTGATTACTGTATGGATAAAGCGGGAAGATCTGGAATTATGGAGTCTGTTTTAATGTAGGAGTAAAAATGGCTGTGACAACCGGACATCTGAATAGAGGATAATTAAATTTTTAGCACGATAAATTTACATATGTAGTAAGTTCTTAAACTGATGCACCTTTTATTCAATTTAAAATCTTCTAGTAAGAAGCCTATTTGCATGCCAATGTATAGATGAATAAGCATTTTTGCGATGCGTTAAATAAATCGTTTCGCATACTACCAACGCACAAATGCACTAAAATTTTAACACATGAGCTGAAAAGTCCCGGGCCTAACACCTAAATGGCGCTAGTTTTATTGCAGTCACCTTTTTTCATTTAATACCCACCTTCAAAAGACACCTGTTAAAAGTTCAACATATTCTATTCATTCGTTTGTGAGCTATTGTGCTAAGAGTGACGCTACGCTTGTTATTTTCAAAACAATGCATTAAAAACAATTTCGTGTTTTAATTTTACACTGCTTCTTGATGGGAAAAAATACCGTTCAAGAAAAGCAATGGCTTGAAAAGTGCTACGAGGACTCCGCTCCATCAGAAACAACAATAAAATGTTGGTTTGCTGACTTTAAACGTGGTTGTAGAGACGCCGATGATGCAGAACGCAGTGGACGTCCAAATGAGGCGGTAACACCAGATAACATAAAAAAATCCACAAAATCGTTTTGAATGATGGAAAAGTGAAGTTGTGTGAGTTAGCTGACATCGTAGAGATATCAAAAGAATGTGTTGGCTTTATATTGCATGAGCATTTGACTATGAGAAAGCCCTGTTCACAGTGGGTGCCGCGTTTGCTCACTGTCGACCAAAAACGAGAACGTGTTGATGATTCCGAGCAGTGTTTGGCCATGTTTAAACGTAACAAACAAACGGGAATTTTTGCGTCGATATGTGACAATGGATGAAACATGGATCCATCACTTCACTCAGGAATCAAAGCAATCGTCATCTGAGTGTCATCTGAGTGGACAGCAACTGGTGAACCTCGTGCAAAGCGCCCGAAAGCACAACAATCGGCTGGAGAGGTTATGGCCTCGGTATTTTGGGATGTGAGGAAGGAAATACCATTAACAGTGAATATTATATAGCGTTATTGGAGCGTTTGAAGGTCGAAATTGCAAAGAAACGACCGCATATGGCAAAGAAAGAATTTTGTTTCATCAAGACAACGCATCGTGTGACAAGTGAATCAAAACAATGGCAAAACTACATGAACTGAACTTTGAATTGCTCCCACATCCACCGTATTTGCCAGATTTGGCTCCCAGTGACTACGGGCTGTTCGCAGACCTGAAAAAATGCTCGCCGGTAAGAAATTTGGCACGAATGA
>CAADRB010000136.1:24580-57815 GCA_900708905.1 Hymenolepis diminuta
GTAATATTCATCGACTATCTTGAGAAAGGAAATACCATTAACAGTGAATATTGTGTCGCGTTATTGGAGCGTTTGAAGGTCGACATTGCATAGAAACGACCGCATATGGCAAAAAAAATTTGTTTCATCAACACAACGCACCGTGTGACAAGTGAATTAAAACAATGGCAAAACTACATGAACTGAACTTCGAATTGTTCCCATATCCACCGTATTTGCCAAATTTGGCTCCCAGCGACTACTGGCTGTTCGCAGACCTGAAAAAAATGCTCGCCGGTAAGAAATTTGGCACGAATGAAGAGGTTATCGCTGAAAGTGAGGCCTATTTTGAGGTAAGAGTTAAATTGTTCTACAAAAGTGGTATTGAAATGTTAGAGCGGCGCTGGAATGATTGCGTTGCTCTTGATGGAGATTACGTTGATGAATAAAGGTAATTTTGAACCAAAAAAACTATGTTTTCTTTGTTAGGCCCGGGACTTTTCAGCCCATGTATTAGTACTGAGTTAAAAGTTTTAAATATTAAAAATTTGAAATCTATGATAAATTGCTCAAAATTAAATTTTATAAGCCCGTTGCGATAATGCAGAGGAGACTTTAAGGTAGGTATTCTAGGGTCTTCACACTTTACCACGCCATTTTTCTACGCAACTGTCTAGAGTGATTGGCCATCCACTTCAAATGTTGTGTACTAATAATTATCTTCCCTATGCTCTTTGACTTGATAGACATTCACGTTAATCACTGCGCCAGTAGTCCGCGGCAGATTTTTCACCTATTGTAATATTTAAGTAAATCGAAGAACGAAACTTATTTTATGTAAACACTTCCTATATCTTATTAGTATCACAAACTCTTGCTTTTGACTAAAATATTTATTAGAGATCAATGGAGAAAAAGCTTATCGCGGACTTTATAAATAAGAATGTACAATGTATATTTCCATTAACTCGGTCTAGTGTGTCTCTTTGAGCATGATTGTTGCCAGTACTTTAACAAAACCATTTAATCCAATCATATACTTAAGAATCTTTCAATAACATTATAACTTACTATTACTCATCTTATATTTTAATACTGAAAATGCACTGATCAATACCATACCAAATATGAAGACTTATCTCTAGCCTATCACTCTAAATTAAACTCCACATTCAGGGCCAAAATATATAACAAATCATTTACAATTTTGCAATTCTATATGTAGATCCCACTGACAGCAATTTTAATCTTAAAATGCTCACTTTACTTCTCCACTTCAGAGTACATAATTATTCTTTTGTATACAAAATGAAGCATTTTGTTAAAGTATGCATTTTAATAGGGAGTAATTGTGTGTTGATGCGAAAAACAAGAAAAAAAGGGATTACAAAAATAAAGTTTAAGGTGAGGAATTTTTTTATGGTTTAGAATCGTAAAATTACAAACCATGCATGGTAAGAAATATGAACGAATTCTTACCTTAAATTCCATAATGAGATTGAGTGGTTTCCCGACATTCATTCTCTTCACTTGTAGATATCTCCTCTTTAATTTCATTGTTAGACCGGGTGATATTTTTTCTTAATATTTCAATGAATATTTTTTTTCTTCTGTTTCAATAAAGGAGAATTTAATTATGTTCTAATTTTCTATCACTCTTAGTTTGAGTGATCTCTGTAGGCGTTTATGACTCATGAGTATTAGAAGTTGTAAAAGAAGTCTCAAATCCAAAATGAAAATTAACTTTTATGATAGTTGGTGCCATATTATCTGAAATCTTTTTGAATGTATTGATTCAACGGGTCTACTTACGGGTACGACTTTAGACAATACTGTTTCTGGTTTCAAGTAATTGGTGTTATAATTGAAATATCTATAAGTTTCCCCGAATTCTACTGGCATTGCTGCAGATGGAGTAAGTTCATTGTCTGTTCTTGGATTGACTTTTGTGGTGGATGGCACGTAAATATAATATTTCTTTTCAGTTTATTTATCACGTTGATTAACTACGAATATTTCATAATTAGCGTTAAATGGATGTCTCAAAAATCCCGTAAGTCCATTCTTAAGACCATAAATCATAGCACTTGTTTCCACGTCAATAGCAATGCCAGCAATCTCCGGATTATAGATCATGTTTGGTTAGGCAAAAAATCTAAGATTAGTCATTTCCATTCCATCAACTGCAGAGTTTTGGAAACACATTGCTGTATTACGATCATTTTATATTTACTGCACGAAATTAATTCCTCTTTAAGGCACTTTTATTTTGTCCACAAGGATATTCTTAGCATATTTATCAACTTTTTTTCAGTCTTCCCCCACTTTCCTTAGTATATTCAGTTATGTTTCCTAGTCTTTCACATTTTGTTACTACAGAGACCAAAAGTGGCGTTTGGTATATACATCTTTGTCCAAATGCATTAATTTAGTGTAATCAACAAATCAGTATTGACTTACTTGATGTATTTTGCCACAAATCATACCTAAATTTGACTGTCTTCATCAAAGATGATTACTGTGGTATGTATTAGGGAATTTTTCTTCATAATAATACAAATTTTCGACTTACTTATACAATCTTTACACATTATACTACTGGAACTAGTCAACACATGGCTTATAAGGGAAGGGAATTGGGAGATTTTTCACTAAATTTGGACATTTTGTCAGTTTAGTGCCCTATTTCAAATAACTTTACGTTACGATAAATCTTCACCTAGCATTTAAAATATATTGGAAGGATCGCGGAGTTCGATTTAAGTACTTAAATTTGCTCCTCTAACGCAACAGTAGCAGTGTTCGAGAAACAAAGTTATAAATTAATTTATACGCATACCGTATTGAGTAATTGACTAATCCACAGAAAGTATATCTGCGGCTGTTTGAAGGCAAAATAAATAGGTTTCTACAACAGAGAATATGAAAGAATACCACCGTTTTTTAAATCAAATAGAATAAAGTTAATATTTGGCCAATAAAAACGTTAATTGATCGCGGTCGCAAAAGGACGACGCATAGATAAGCGGAGTTGTCGTTACATGGTTGATGCAGAGGGAACAAAAGAAATAAGAAATAAGTGAATAAATGAATTAATCGGTTAAGACATTAAATAAACATAACATAAAAATGTTAAGAATATTCCACTAATTCACCCCAATCATCATTTCAAAAATATCAGTTATAGACTTGCTTTCAATTAGAATCAGGACTGAGAAGAACCTCCCGATAACTATCATCCTAATAAGTGAGATTCTAAATTAGTTATTGATCTCTATGTTTGAAGAGTGTAAAAATGGGAAAGTGTGTAGTAATGGCTTCCTTTTCTCTAAACATGTCCTCACAATTGCATTTCAACGTTTTTATCAAATCCCTTCAAATTCTCCATTTGCTTTACTTTAGAGGCCCAGTTAGTTGAACAGTGCTTATCACCAGACTTTGAAATAAATCATCCTCTTTTCTCTCAATCTCTCTCGAGAAAATCAGGAAGTTCTATGGCATAACTATAGTTGTGCCTAAAATGAATAATGTAAAATCATTCTACTTAATAACATGAGTAACAATATTGTGTAATTTAATTATCTGTACCTCCTGCCAATTTGAGAACGATTGAGATCTAGACTGTCCAACCAGAAGCCACAATTTATCAAAATTGGAGAGCAGATAAGAAAGGCTATTAGGTAAAAAGTGAAATTGCACTAGGGATGGTTTCGCATAAAGACAGTATGGTATCTTTGAGCAGAGTGGCAAAATCCATAGAATGTACCGAATCTTGTCATTTAGAAAGAAAGTTGCTAAGATGCTGAAAGACAACTATATCGGCAAAAAAGGCGTCCATATCTAATGTTTAAAAATATTCGTAATTATTGATGCAAATCCCAAATCTAGATGGCATAGTAACTCTATCTTGGATGGCGCTATCATCTAAACGTTGAATTTGTGCTATATTCAGATGAAAGCTTCTTTCTGCAATAAAAATTCTTTTAAATTGTATACGAAGTCAGAGATCAAAATTTTACTTGATTGCAAAACTTTGATCTTGAAAACTAACATCCACAACTTTATTCATCTATCTTGAAGTTTTTTAATTCTAAAAACCACGTCCTAATCTTGATTTTAAGACTGAACCCATTGAATTTATATTTCTATTCTGTAAAATACGTATTATTCTCAAAGAAATTCACTCGCTGTTCACATTGTGTCTTGAATGTATCTTTTTGTTACTGTTCAAGACTTTGAAATCTCAAAATGAATTTCACCTCATTGGAGGACTCCAGAGATTAAACGTCTTTGTCCGACACTGGGAGGCCGGAAACCACATAAATTATGCGAAATTTTATTTAAAACGTCATTTTCAGCATATTGTGGCACCTAAAAACCACGTCGGACTTCAGCGATGCAGATGCGAACACTAACTGTATATTAATCAGCAATTATTCACTGGTTGATTGAGTTGAGTACGTTGTGTGGCTTCATATCATAATCCTTCCATGGTTGTCGAAAATAACAAATGCAATTCAGGGAAAATGTTCTTACTGAAGACAGTTAATGATGCAGTGGCAAAAAAAATGTTTATTTATAATCAAAGATAAATAAATCGATTTGGCGGATTTGAACCTTTAAATATCTAAAACGGAAAGTATGTAAATGCAGTTATGGCTTTGGAAATTACATGGTATAGCATTAAGTGGGAATATAGTAAGAAATACCGTTGAAACTCCAATAACATGCGCAGGAGAAGCGACAAGAAATTGTTGTTTATTAAACAGAATAATTACAATTCTTCCAGCCTTGAAATTAGTAAGTTCAATTGGGCTGATTTAACCACAAACCTTAGATTATGCTAACCATCAGTTCTCTTATTCTAAAGGTGGGAATGGCGCCGTCAAATATTTTTAAGCTGTTCAAAATCAGGTGTACGACTTTCCCCTCTTATCAGGCAAGTTTGACTTGGTTTATGGAGTGCTGAATTAAGACAATAAAAGAAAACGCTAACTTTCCCCATTGTAAATCGACTTATTTTTCAAGTGTGAATAAATTTTTTACGAAGCTTATCTCATAATGAATAGAACGTTCATATGAATCACAACCCATGAAGTCCTATTTTAGACTATTTCTTCTTTTTACTTTGAATCGAGTCCACAAAAGCAGACTGACCAAACATATAAGAAGCTCAAGGAATATCAATGACCTCATGAAAGTATACCATATCCAATATTTGAGATGAAGCATTCTCATTTTCTTGAATCATCATACAAATACAATGTAAACGTTACAAACAAATAAATTAGACATCCATTTCTTTGTACCCATATCTGGATCATTTAGGTTGTTTAATCAGAAGCCTGATTCGGCTTTACGAGAGAGATTTAAGCAGTCTTATTCTTGAATTACAACAAGCGACAAAAGTGGTGAAATCTACGTGAATTATCGTCCAGTTACAGATATATTAAATAAATGGACATCGAATGCAACTTGAGTGGTACAGAAAACACCAATTTCAACATGAAAATCTTTGAATCCCACCATATCTATCCCTTAGAAAATATTTCACTGAATGCCAGACAAATGCGTCCAATTGGTATAACTTTGCGACCAAATGGATTGAATCAGGTCCAGTTAATAAGTAAATTAAAAATAGAATAAAATAATTAAGACATTTTACACAGCTCCCTTTTTATAAGAATTTAATTTTGAAAATATGAATTTGCTATCTTAGTATGCAGTATGTCATTTGGGAAACAAACTCAACTTCAGTATTAATTAAATTTACAGTTTTTAAAATGAAAACTTAACACGTCTTAATATGTCTTCTATTTTTAATAACCAATTGGAGAAGAGGAGCTTACGATTCAGCTCGTTCAAGTTAGTCTGAGTTGTATTTAGGTATAGAAGTGGAAATATATTCGTCCCTCCCCCTGCACAAAATTTCGCTCTCTTTTCACATCCACTCACGTTGAGCAAATTCTAAAAATAGGGAGTACGTGTCTCTCTGTCCTTTCCGAGCAACATTCAAACACTCGCGCACTCACTAACACTGAGGTTCACATATAGTCTTTAAGACGCATACAGTGAGACTCGAGAGGGCTTAGGAGAAAGCGTGGGAGTTGATTTACATCTGTGCGTGCGGATGCGTGGCTGTTATATCAGCGCAAAGAATTTCATCAGCCCTCACTCCCTATCTTTTTGGAGCCTATTTTAATTAACCAACAAGAAGTGAGGGTGAAATCAAGAAAATAGTAAAATTACCACCTTAAAGATCTGAAGGGAATTTTTTTCAATTAATAAATTTATATTATATATTAGTATATATATTACAATATCGATTTTTGCCCAGGCAATTTTCAGTTAGAGACAGGCAAAGAAAAAGCTAACAAATCTCAGAATGAACCTTTCCCTTTAATTATCATGAATGACTATCTAATTATCATTGCCATTAAAAATTATTTTCATGAAACATTTGCAGATGAATATGCCTGAGTGAAATCGAATGTAGGGAGAAAATCTGCTAAGTGAGAAATAAATGTAACTAACATACTGACTTTTACGCCATTAAAGAAGGAATACATAGGCAAATTGCTTTTAATGCGGATCACCAAAGTAACATATTGAATAGGCTGAATTGATCATTTCTCTTTTATCACATTCTGAGACTTCTAGTCCTTCTCTAATAATGCATAAATTTAATTTTATTCCGTACCTAAAGCAGTGCTTTCCGAATACATCAATCCTAATGAATTATGCTCATGAATATTAAAATCATTGACTTTTATTTGAATATAACAGTCATGTTAATTTATTTCTTCATAAGTTACCCTATTATTGAGATAAACTTGTTCTGTGAAGTCTCCATAATCACAAAATCATATTAAGAATTTAATGTGACAAATGAGGCAATTAAAGATTCAGCGCTCTGATGAGGCGGTGGTTGGCGTGCTCCACTTAGAAGTTAAAAGTTGGGGTTTTGATACCCATCAATGTCTACTTTGTGAGTAGACCAGCCTATCATATTTGCTAAGTCTGGCTAATAAAGGAAGTAACAGAATTTCAGTTGTTTTATTAAAACGTATCTATGTTATCAATCCACAAGCCAAGTATTAATATGAACTTTTATAGCACTTCATATGAGAGAGTAGAGAATTGCTTTTTCCCACTTGTCTACTTTAAATAAAAGCATAATGGGAATAACCTGGAGCCAACATAAGTTGCGCAATGAGTAGAATTCATGCTTTGTGTCAGAATCATAAACTCACATCCCACGGTTCGCCCATTATTACCGACTTTAATATTTTGACAGATTCTGGTCAAAACCCTCATTTTATTGGCAGTACGTCAACTTTCAGTCTTCACTTATAAAGGCAATCTGGTCAAATTGATGTATTGCCTTAGACGACGGGAACTTCTACCTGCAAATTTTCTGAGTCTGACTCGCTATTTGGTAATAGCGTTCAGACGTTATATAAGTGACGTCTGATATTCAAATTGTTTATTATTGTAATTTATATGATACATATTAAATGTGTGTGAATCAAAAATATGAAAAATATTCCCCCATTTTGCCTAATTGCCAATTCATTGAGAGAAAGGTAAAAGTGAAAATGTCAAACAAGAAAAAATAACATATTTTAGATGAGAGTGGGAAAAAATTTTGAAGCGAATTAATTCTCTTAATCATAAAAAACAATAATAATTCTTGCAGTGAAATATGATACTTCAAAAGAGCCACAATGCTAATTTACGATGCATCTATCATGTAATTAAATTTTTTCTTGATTATATATACCTACAAATACTCATACAAAACTTGCTCCGTCCTTTATCTAAGACGGAGAATCCAACACTTTAAGAAGCACATTTTAATAAAATATGCCTAAAAGCTGTTAGAGCCTTAGTTATCCTCAATATTCGGGTAATTTTATGGGGCACTGACTTGCATTACCGTTACTTGTGGAAAGCCCTAAACTAATATCTATTATATTTATTTTCAACACGATTCATTAACAAGTGGTTTATGTAGAACACAATTTTTGGGCATCGGCTATCTCCTTACATCTTAATTAATTATATCAATTAATTAACTAATGCTGAGACGAACGCGCTTAGTCTTGTATTCTTAGTAAAATTTTGTCACTTATAAGCTCGCATTTTTCTAAATAAAATCGAATTTAAGTTTGGTAGAAGAAACTTTTGATACTCTGCAACGTTTAGAAAAGCATTTCTGCTACTTTAACGAGGAAAATAGGTTGTAGCAGTCCTGCCAGGGTCGCCAATTTGTTGTGGCAGTTTAACAAATTTGTGATGGTTGAGTCACTTGTTTGTAGAGTGCCACCAGATTGTTGAGGGTCACCAGTATGTAGCTGCAGATGACTAACAGAAAATGAAAGAAAAAAGAACACCAAGGATTGCGTTGACCAGGTTTAATTGAACTAAGCTCAGTACAGAGTCTCAAGGAAAAATAGAGAACTGGAGGAGAAGGATTAAGCTATGGAAGATGCGTTGGACGAGCTAGGGTCCCTTGGTGTGTGTCTGATGGAGGCTATTTATAATCGACACTTTGGGTGAGGACACGCATAAGGATATAATTGTATGCGTGCTTTAATTGGTTGGGACGATTGTAGGGAAAGGAAAGGGCCAGTGCAGACAGGACTGGTTAATAGCAGAGCCGACTAAGCGGTGTCTGCTACTATCATCCGAGGTATGCTTACCTTTTCCGATCGATGAGAAATAGGCCAGTTGAGGACACACGATGTTTGTCTATGGAGTGCTTGGATCAGGAAAGGTTAAAAGTTTACAGACATTACTATAAAGACAGGATAATTAAGTTTAGTGATGATTAGAGAGTATGTAAGATAAAAATTATGGAGAAGAAAGATTCATCCTTCAAGGTAATTGATGGCAGGGAGTAGAATTACTAATATTTTATATGAAAACAGTACTAATTAAAATATCTTTGCTGGCGAAGTTTAGTGCTATACTTTTACCCTCTCTCGAGTATCAACATCAGAAGGAGTGATAAAGCATATCTTCCGCTAATCAAATAATATTTCGCAGTAATGAGGGTATAGTAACAAGAAAAAGATAATCCGATTTTTTTCAACTTTAAAATCAAAATATTTAGTCTATTATTTTTCAAGAAAGAGCCGTTTTAATACTCATACTTATTGAGCTGGCTATCAAAAATCCCACTTAATGTATGAAGTAGAAAATAGGTGAATTGGAATGAAAATATTACTCATTGAAATAAATTTACCGTTCGGTTAACCAGACCATTTGTATCTAAGTAATCTTGTATGAATACAAATGCAAGTTCTATAATAGATAATTTATTTCAATGAAAAATTTATCGAATGAAACTAGGGCAAAGAAACAAAGACAAATTTGACAGGACAATATAAATCATTGCAGTATTTTAGTCTGTTAGTCGTTGTAGACCTCATGTGGGATGAATTGACATATTAGTACCCATTAAACAATCTTTTTTTCATTCTTTATTCATTTATTCGTATAAAAAGTTTATTTAAGTTAAATAATTTGTTATTGTCTTGATCTTGCTCAATGTAAGTACTTTTATTCTTAAGGTCAAGCAGAGATTCATTGCTGCCTGATAATGGTAAATGTGCAAATTTCTTTCTTATTATGGTTGAGATAAGGTAAGTTTGTGATTGAAGTAATTATTAATCTAAAACATATAATATTAATGAAGAACTTATGGGATATATTGTACAGAAACATCTGAAAGTGAGTATTGCGGTTTAATTTGCAAAATTACAATTAAATCACTAACTGGACCCTTTTTAGTAAGGAAGTAGTTGAAGCATCATGTGGTTCTTAAACTCTAATTCAAACTAAAGCTAATTTAAATATATAAGTAAAAATCACAATCTCCATAAAAGGTCGTTGCTATAAATATCCTTGCTTCCTTGCACTATAGAGTCTTTAATATATAAGAATAGAACGCATTTTGAGTTGCACAACTGAGTTCTGCCTTCCGCCTTCCCCTCACTTCCTTTCCGTTCGATGAAGATACCCCTAGGGAATTTTGATTCGCTAAAAGATAAGCAGGCTAAGTGACTGCTCATTGGTGAAAGAAGTTTTATTGAGAGGGGATGGGATTAGAGCAGTTTCCCTTCGCTCAGTTGGGTAGAGCAGATGTCTGGCCTTATACTCAGACAATTTTACTCGCATGTAAGTATATTTTTCCAATGTTAATTTAATTCATTCACTACTTCAACGTATTATTTATTGTTAAATTTTATTTAAAAAATATCAAACTAAGCTTTTTATCATTCAGCAGTTTATTTCCATAAAATCAAGTTAATCTATTAAATTACTAAAATATTTAATTTCTTATGTGGTCAGGATATTTAAATGGGACCAATGGTTCTTGGAAAGTTTAAATCCTCAACAATATGCCTACAATCTCACAAATAACTTTGTACGTGACTTCTTTAATTAATGAGCAGAAAAATTTTTCCCCACTTCTTCATTTGCGCTTGGATTAAATTTATGAACTTCTCTTTAAATCAAAAAATGCAAAATTTATTTGAGTTAAATTAGAGTTAGTTAATTAATGAAAATTATCCTTCCTTTTTAGTGCAATTTTCCACCAGTGGATCTAGCCTCTAATTCCACTGATTGAATAATTCAGTAATTAAAATTTTTAACTTTTACTGTTCGAAAGCGTTAAAGGGCCAGAAGATTTACATTATTACTGAAGAAATATATTATTACTGAAAATAAGTTATGTTTTATTCTCTAAATCCGTTTACAAATTTAAAAAATGTGACTTTTTCATCAATTAATGTAATATAAAAGAATATTTTAAATGGCGTGGTTATTATTCATTAAATATGGCTTATAAAAAATAAATTGCAATAAATATGATACCCTGGGCGCAAATAGTATAAACTGAGTACGTTTTAAAGTGTGAGGTATAGTGTTTTTTAAATGAACTCTCATCCAATCTTCATTCTTATTGGCCTTTTACCTGTTATTAAACGAGATGAGACAAGTAATATCTAATCAAATTTAATGTCATTTAGAATTTAGAACATTCCCGTAAATTGCTCCAGAAACAGTATTGAGTGTGATAAGTCATTCCTTTTCGCAAGTATAATCAATAAGTTATTAATAAAACCAGAATCGGTATTTTGTAAATTTTATTTTTTGTCTAATGCTTCAGTAAGGCAAAAATTAGACTTTATTAAATAAAGCACCACCAAGTGGAATTCAGTTAAAATTTTCAATTTATCCTTTAATCTAGTTTTTTTAAATACAGATTATGAACAATTTCGTAGAATTTTAAAAAAAGATATTTAGCCTAATGCTATGTCAAAAGGAGGGAGAATCGAAGTAATTTGAAAGGCCATCATAAGAAATTCAAATTTTATTTAGACAAACTTACCGCATAATGAAAATTATTATTTCATAAAACCAATATATAAAATACTTCTCATAAAATCGCTTCTGAAATTAAACATAGTCCGATACCTAAAGTAGAAAATCTCAGACTTTTAAAGAAAAATGTTAAACTTTGTTATAGATATTGGTAGTACTTTTACACATGAATTGTTTTATTCACATGAATTATTTCTATATTTCATGTGGTATATATATATATGTAATTTTATTTTTTGTATTTTTCCTTCCACCTTTTCGCCATGGTGGAACTACTGTCATTTCAGTATTGTTTTCCTGAAATTGTGCATGCTTGTATGAGGTATGATTTAAATTCTCCAGAGTTACTTTATCAGTTAGGTTTATTCAGCTTCTATTCACTACAGTGCTTCAGACATACTTAACCAAATCACATTCCAGTGAAACCAATTTTTCTGAGTCCAGATAAAGGAAATAATTTATTTGTAACATTTTCAGAACTAAAAATCAAAAGATCAGCAGGATTTAGCCAATATGGTGTCAGTCAATATCCCAGGAATAGTTGGAATAATCTGCTTTTACCTCTTAATTCTCGTGGTCGGAATATGGGCTGCTCGAAAGTCAAAGAAATCAGCTTTTGCGGCTAGACGTCCAACAAACGGTAACAGTAGCACGCCAGCGCAAGGCGAAATGACGGACTCTGAGGATGTCATGTTAGCTGGTAGAGATATTGGTCTCTTTGTGGGCATCTTTACAATGACGGGTAGGTGAGAGGCTTTTACATATTCCATAAATTTGTAATTTGATTATTCAAAAAATCGAATTTTATTAAATGTCGATAATCAAAATTACCAGTTTTTATCGAAGTGCAAGGTAGACATAGTGATAAACAGCTTTTAATGGAGAAAAATAATCTCGAGAATTCCGGTTTGAAAGTGAAAAATCATTTTAATTTCAATTAGTGATAAACACCATCCAGTCTTGATAGACTTTTCAGCCAGAGATAATAGAGATCATAACGTTCTGTTGAACTTTGAATTTGAAGTGAGTAATTTGACTTGTAGAGGATTTTGAGGATCAAAAATTTTCGTTCTCAGCATTTTCACCGTTAATCATGCAACGTATTGAAACTGCTTACTAAAGACTTAGAGAGAGAAAGCGACTTGACTAGACCGTACCTTAGTTTCTTCTGTCACGTATCAAAGTTGGAGAAGAATAAAAATGCTAGAGGGGGAACATCATAAATCAAACTACTAGCAGATTTTATTTTCTTTTATTGTAAAGGATAGCTGCAGGATTTCAATGATCGAAACCATATTATTTTCTTCTCTGCATGGCAACTAATAAATGTAAGTCAACTCTGTTCTGTGAGGTCTGCTAAGATCATGTAAGATCATCTGTTTTCTCTGGCTTTGAAAGGCAAAATTAATTAAAGTGACAAACCCGACAATCTTAATTAAACAACCGGTCGATAAGCGATGGAGATTGTGCGTATACACTTGATCAGTAATCCAGAGGAAGAATTTTGAACTTTGAATTTTAGAACCGAAAGCAGTGAACTGTCCACCAAATGAATGCTCTACAACTCGAATTCGAAAACCAAAATTAAGTAACCTTTTTTCGATACCTTCCCCTTACTCTTTACCTAACATAAAGGATGAATCCCTCTGCAACTCCGAAATTTTTATCCTACGTCATCACTAATCCCTGAGGTTTAATTATCACGTCCTCATAATGGTGTTTGAAATTGCTAACATTATTGTACTCCCAGGGTCTCTGCGAATAAACATCGTGTGCCCTCATATGATTTATTTTATCGATCCGAATAACCAAATTAAGTGTACCTCGATTGATCGTTGCAAAGGTACAGTTTCACCTCCGGGGTATTCGGAACCAGTCCTGCTGTTCATGATTTCCCTCCTGTTCCTACAACCATCCTGTTTAATCAAAAGTAAACAAGCGAATATGCCCTCACTCTCGTCCTCATCCAAGTGACAAATATAGTTTGCTTTTCAATACACACATACAGATGGGAGGAAGACGTTTACACTTTCGCTCCTCAGACACATCCTCCTACGCTGCTTTCTAATCCTCTTTCTTCCTCAATTCTCTTTTTCCCTTTTGGAAGTCTCTGTTGTGGTTTCGTTCAATACACCTTGGCCATTGACTGCATTATAAGCAGCAATTACTAATGGAGGGATGACATTTTGATTGCAGCCAAAATGTGACAGACATTTTAAGGCACCAGTTCTGCAACTGGTAATGAGTCACTGACAGATTAGAAGAAAAAGTTCATCTACTTGAGAAAAATTTGCATAAAGTCTCCTTAAGGTTCATATGAAGGATTTGTCAGAGGTAATTTTTGGAAAAAGTATTGTTCCTTGGTTGATCATTGGAAATGAAACGCATGTGATGATCTTGTTCCTACTCGAATTGTACGATGTCAAACATGCAGCTGCAAGTTGTAAGAAACTGTTTTTGAAAGGAGAATGCAGTGACTGAATACGATAAAAAAGACTATTTTGAGTTCTTATTATTTTTAACGAGCAAGGAGCCCTAAAATTTTGCGGTTTGAAAATAACTGATATTAGATAAATCGATTTTTCTATTTCCTTCTAATAAATAGCTACATGGGTCGGTGGAGGTTACATCAATGGAACAGCAGAAAGTGTATATGACCCAACACAAGGCCTTCTTCTTTGCCAAGCTCCCATTGGATATGCGCTTAGCTTAGTCATTGGTAAGTTTTTTAGAGGTTTCAAATATGCCTCAATTATAAAATATATTTTCTAAATAGGTGGAATATTCTTTGCCAACAAAATGCGGTCATTTGGTTATGTGACGATGCTTGATCCCCTTCAAGCTAAGTATGGTGATCGAATGTGCGGTCTCCTTTTCATTCCCGCTCTAATGGGTGAAATCTTCTGGTCTGCCGCGATCCTCGCTGCTCTCGGTAAGTTATTCTTTGTGCTACTTGTATAAAATAAGCAGTGCGTTATTAAAACTTACATTTCGATAATTTGTAGGAGCTACAATTGCAGTTGTAGTAGGAATCGATGGAACGGTTTCAGTTATTGTATCAGCATGTATTGCGCTGCTTTATACGTTATTTGGTGGGCTTTATGCTGTTGCGTACACCGATGTCGTTCAGCTTTTCTGCATATTCGTCGGTTTGGTAAGTTTCAATTTAGAAAAATGAAGATATCGTGATGAGATAACTTTTCATTAATTTCATTTCTAACTTTCAGTGGCTATCGATTCCTTTTGCAATGACTCATTCAGCTGTTCATTCGATTTCACTAAACTCAACTCGATGGATCGGCTCCATACCAACAAATAGTGTTGCTCTGTACATCGATAATCTTCTGATGCTAATCCTTGGTGGCATTCCATGGCAGGTTTACTTCCAGGTGTGATATTTTCTCTTGAGATTTCCTAACTATTCATATTAGCTTAACCTAATTATTTTATTTTAGAGAGTCCTTTCCGCGAGAACAGCCCGTAATGCCCAAGTTCTAAGCTATATGGCTTCGTTGGGATGTCTGCTAATGGCTGTTCCCCCCATTTTGATTGGGGCTGTAGCTGCAAGCACAGACTGGAACGCAACAAATTATAAAGGAACCGTAGATAACTTAATACCACCTTCTGAGAGAAAACTTGTGCTTCCTCTAGTGCTGCAATACCTCTGTCCTCCAGCTATATCATTTGTTGGACTTGGTGCAGTATCGGCTGCTGTCATGTCTTCTGCAGATTCCTCTGTATTTTCTGCAGCCTCGATGTTTGCACACAACGTGGTAAAACCAATATTTCCTTCTGCTTCTGATCGCGTTATTCTTATCGTTATGCGAGTGAGCATTTTCATTGTGGGCGCATTGGCTTGCTTCTTGGGAATTATGATCAAATCTGTCTATGAATTGTGGTTTCTTTCTTCGGATCTTGTCTATGTTATTCTTTTCCCTCAACTTGTATCGGTTTTATTTATTCCTTTTACCAACACCTATGGTTCATTTGCTGGATATATTACTGGTAAGGGCTGTTTATCTTTCATAGTCCTTTAAGTTGTAAAAAATAACATCGTGGTTTCGTTTTTAGGCTTGTTTTTGCGATTAACATGTGGAGAAAAGGCTTTCAGTTTACCGCCGCTATTCTATTACCCTGGATATGATCATGAAGAGGGTATTCAAAGAGCACCTGTTAAGACGATTTCTATGTTAGGGAGTTTGGCTATGAGCACTTTGGCGTCCTATTTGATGCATCGACTTTGGAAAGCGGGAAAGCTGTCAGGAAAACGCGATGTTTTCAAATGTATGGGAAGACAACCATCGGTATCCATTGCCGTACCTAGATCAATTGTGATTGGAACAGAAGATTTTGAGCCGAGCGTGGACGCATCTAATGTGTATATTACAAAGAAGGATCCAGAAGAAGTGAACGTTGTTAACGCTGACTCACAGGAAAAGGTCGATGAAGCCGAAATTCCTCTTACAAACAACACAAATACAAAACCTTAACTAGAAAGATTTTGCCATAATTAGTTTAGAAAATCCCCAATTCTTGATCCTTGCTCGACTCTCCACTTTATCTTCTCTGTTTTGCTTCTGCGGTTGTGAATTGAAATTGATGGTTAGTGAATTGCACCGGTTGTGATCAGATTTTTAGATTCCTGCTGCTGTTATTATCCTATTTTTCCTTTTTGTGTGAGGTATTATTTTGTTTGATGTAATAAAGCAGTTTGTTGTCAATAATTAGCTTGATAATGTTTTAAATTCCACCTATTTCTCTGGAACTATTAAGCTAACAACAGCAACAGCAGTTTTAGAGCAGAACACTACCCCAAAATATATTGGAATAACCACTATGAGGATTTAAGCGAGTAAGAGTGATGAGGAGTAAAAGCGACGAGAAGGCAGCGTAGAAGCCGGTGAATGACAAACGTATCTAGGCCTGTGTGTGGAATACAAAGTTTATATGAGTCACTTGAGCAAGGGCATGAATGAAGGTGTAAATTTAATAAAACAGGACAATTATAGAAGGGTGGGAATTGATAGAGGCTTTAAGACATGACATAGTTGTTTTGGGCCATGGGGACATAAAGACATCACTACAGCCTCGTGGAAGAAAAGTCGAAGTATTCTCACAGAGAAAGTATGAAAAAAAGTAGTTATTGAAGTGCATAGAGTCATCCTCCAACTTATTTAACTAATCTACTCTGAAGAGTGTGACCCCTGATAACATATATTCTGTCTTTGAGATCAAAGAACATATGACTCAGGGGTCATGCAATTTTGCTAGCCGACCCAAAAAGCGCTTGAAGAGTTGTTTATTACTATAGGTTTTTGAGTGATTTGCTCGTTATACCGACTAATTTGGCCTTGACGGTTAAATTTAAAATGAAATCAGACGTACAAAATGACTTGCGAAAATTCCCAAGTTTAAGTTCTCATTCTATGCCAACAGTCTTTGAATTTTTATACTTTCAATACACGATTATTATAAGTATTTCACTAATGTACTGAGTATCGCTGCAGTCAAAATACAGTAACATTTTAACTAAATCAAAAAGTAAATATATTGTATAACAAAGTGATAATTATTACATGCTTCGAGTCATTTTTAGATCAGAAATGTAATAACAAATAGGGCAAAACAAAATCTAGTATTGAGCATGGGATGCGGCGACCAGCGTAAAGGCCTGTCGAGTCAAAAGTTACTAAGTTGTGTACCAGAAAGGCACCAAAAAATTCGACTCAAATCAAATTGAGGATTGAAAATACGCTGGAGATTATGTTAAAGGTTGCTCTCAGACTTGGTAAGCTGTCCTAATGATCTTATCCTTATATTTAAAAAAAGAGTTTTGACTTCGAAATATTTCTTTTTAGCAACTAAGAGTATAGCTGTAAGACCAGCTTGAAGAAGAAATTGAACCTGACAAAAATTATCTATCTACTTGCATTTTTAATGATATCGTCTTCTGTTGTAAAATATAACCATCTTTCAATATTCACTAAAATATAGAGGTTGAAGTGTCAAACCTGTCCAAAACCTACTTCTTGAAACTAGACTTTTCCTAATAAAGTCTCAAATTTGGCTCAAATTCTATTATCAGTTGTAATTGATTAGGACTGTTGATCGAATAGTACAAACAGATAACTTTAAACGATAATGCTTAGTGCAGTTCTTACTACTAGAACCGGTATGATCACTGAGGATGGCGGCTATAGATGTTAAGGACTAGCTTACAGAGATACGGCACCAATGTCAAAGATTTACGTTTCAGTTAAAAACGCTTCGTTATACCTTGCATATCCGTACGCAGTGCTTTATAGCGCTAATGAGACGTTAGTTTAAATGATTTTCACGTTTGCTAGGCTGCCCATACACCTTTTGCACTCTCTAAAATAATTTGTTACATATTTAAATAATACTTAAAGTAATTCTAATAATACATATAACTGGTCTTAGCTGGTATTTAAAGATAGCAGGATACAAGAAAATTCGATGATAAAGAAGACCTTAGATGATAACTTACAGAATATATCTTTTGCAATTATGCTTGTTAATAATAGTGACTTCGCCATCTCTAACAAGTCATTCAAGTAGAACTTCAAATGTTTTATTACAAAAGGATTCAGCTATGGTATTGTGATGATTCATCATTTAGCCTTTTAGCATAATGTCCCATTACTATTGGGAAACTTCCGCTACCGCATCAAAATATTCATTTTCTTTTTAAAATGGCTCAAAAACAGGTTTAAGCGTGTGAAGATGGATGATTATTCACAAGAAGCCATTGTTTGTTTAATGGTAAATCGAAGAAAATGTACACGTATCAGATTTAAGTTTTCACTGTTACGTTTACAATGGTTGAAGAATCATTGAATCATCTTCTTGACTTAAAATAGAGAAAAAATAACTACTTTTCAATTTATAAAATATTTTGCTTGTATGCTCGAACGCAGAGACGTAAAGTATTCACTACCAACTGCTTTGGCCACTGTGGACTCAAAACACGAACATGATCAAGTTTGACGTTTCCCTTCAGCCAATGTAAAATACTCGGAGTCGGATGATGTATTCAAAGGACGCCTCATATATAGAGCAAGGAAATTGCATGCAAAATTGTAATACACGTTGAAATTCACACCAATTAATGCACCATTTTAGATAGCCAAATAAAATTGATACACATTTGAGTAAATAATCAACCAGCCGCTTTGGTTACAGTTTATCGTCATTCCTCAATTTTAGTATCATGATTTGAATAGATCAATTTTTATTCCCGCTTTTGTGAAACCACATATTCTGAGTTTGTGCCGAAATTTATTTATTTGTAAAAGAATTTTACATTTGCTTAGAAATGAACATTATTTCAAAATTATTTACCATTTAGCCCAAATATTTTATTGTTGTATTTTACTAAATAAATAGGATATATATCCTGATATGGCTTTAAAATAAGAATAGCAATTCCTCTTCACATTATGAAAAACTAAATTTAAAAAAATTTATTATAGTTATGTTCGGAGCAGTAAATAACAAGAACGATACCAAAAAACAAAACAATTTTTTCCCAACACATTAGAATCGGATATTCGTTATGATACATTATTTCCGATGAACTTATGATATTGAATTCTCCAGGCAATTAACAAACCAACCAACTATATTGATAAATAGCGTAATATATTAGAATGGTAGCCAACTCCGACTGACATATGCCAGACCCTAAGATATCTCTCCCCATTTTCAATTAAGGATGCAATAAGCGCAGACAGCAGTGGAGAAGTTATAACATTGCATACGCAATACTCTCACAGTTCCTTAAAAATGAAGTATTTATATATACACTACTGACGGTCCATTAGCAAACTTACAACTACCGTTATACGTGGTAGACAGCGCATGTAAGGTTAAAACATCCGAAAAAAGCATTTTAATTATATACTGCACATCAAACAATAAATTTTCTTTTCACCTTAACCCTCATCTCCCATAAAAAAGAAGTCAATCGTGCAGAATGAAAATGATTCATAAATAATGGGCAATACACATACACAAAATCTCTGCATAGAACCAAGTCATCAGCGGAGAATTATGAACAACGGGATGGAAAATTGGGTAAAAGAGTAGAGGGAGCATCATACTACTTGTGACTGCCAGTATCCGAGGCTGTTCCCGAATTTCCTTCTGAGGGATTCGCACTTCCGCTCGTGCTAGAACCGGCAACAGTGACGACAGCAACAACTTTGTTCTTCCCTATCTTGGCGCCAGGTTTGTGTCCACCCCTCTTGCCCTTGTTCTGCTTGGCATCTAACAGAGCCTGGGCTCTTGCTGCTGCGGCAGCTTTTGCTGCTTCTTTCGCTAATTAGATAAAGCATTGGCCGATGATAAAATAGACATTTAGTACAATTTCATAGGAATTCTAGGAGAATAGCAATGGACTAATTAGACTAGTCCATTAATTAATGAACTCCAATGACTTCAAATGACTTATTTCTGAATGCATAAAACAAACAAGGATAGTAAAACTGCTCCCAAAATCCCGATATATGAAGATCTATACTAATCCATCTTTAGAAGGACATCAAATAACTTGCATATTTGATTTAGGGGAGTTGTGATATGAAAGAGAAGGAAGGCTTCTCTTAACCACTTCCAAATTTAAATTCTCAAATTTACATTTACATTAACTTTAAGAAAAAAGAGGATTTTATCAAACATGATCTTTTATATTTACTGTTTACCGGATGTGCTCCAATATTTTTCGAACCCATTCAAATATAGATCGTAAAAAATAAGTAATCAAACTTTTTTCCCCAAGTATTCGGGAAGTGAATTATTAAACTCACAGTTTATAACCCAAAAAAACTCTGCCAACACCTCACTAACCTTAACCCTATGTGAGATGAAACTTATGGTAAATTTCGTCATTCAGAGAACCAAATTGTAATAACAGCGGCAACAAAAATATGTGCACAAAACCACCGAATGCTAAGATTGCCCAACAATACCGATTAAACTAGCTCATTACCGTGAAGAGCTTAGAAAAGTTATTCGCGATCGTACATATCAAAACCATCGAAGGAAGTTCTTCCATTAAATATTTTACAGGAAGGAACTCTGAAAGCACTGATTGAGAAAATCGGACGACTAACTCAGTGGTATGAAAAACAACGAATTATTACATTAAAAAATTACGAAAACTTTCAATAAACTAAGGCATGTCATTTGATGCTCTCTAGAAAAACTACCTTAAACTAGTTAAAAGCTATCTTATTGATACTAAGAGATAGATAATCATCCGATATAAACGATAAATCAGACTAGTAATAAACTGCATCCAGTGCTTACCCTTCTTTTCTTCTTGAATTTTACGCTCCTTTTCCTCTCGTTCTCTCCGAACAAGTTGGAGACGTACAAAATCCTGTTCTAATTCAAATTTCGATTTATTGGCAAGTGGATCTTTCAGCGCTTCTCTACAAAAATTAAAATAACGGACAATTATTATGACCGCATTCTGTTTTTACTGTAAGGTTTGAATGAAACCCTGACCGTTCTCTACGGTTCAGAGGAGCATTTTCCCGAGTAGGAGGAAGACCTGTTCGGTTGGGATTATGAGTTTCTATGAGATGCGAAACACCGCATGGTTTGACCTCCTTGACTGGTAGAGAGTCATCACTGTCAGATTCGCTGTTGCTTTCCTCTTCGTCACCTCCAATTGTCGGAACTGGTTCGGCCTGAATAAGTAATGCATAAAATTATTAAATTCGTGAGATTATAAATTTTCCAAATAGCTACCCTTCATTCCCTNGGGGGGGGGGGAGAGGAGGGGCAAATTTAAGTACTACTAACACAGTTTCAGTAGCAGGGAGAACAATTTCTTAAAGCAATAGCTTGAAAAACTCACCCAATTAACGTAAAACTAAAACGGTTTGATATTCGATATTATTTGATTGACTTTAAAGGATTAACCAAAGAGCCGAACTTTGGAGCATACCCACAATACACAGAAGTAAGGTCATTCGAGATGGTACACACAGATGTCGTTCGATATCGGTACACATCGATTGATCGTTATCGATGTCTATTGACCTTAGCACAAAATTTAACTAAGATCAATCCAAAAGATACTCTTTGACAAAAAGACGACATGTAATAGTGTCAACCATCCGACAGAGTAGATATATTTAAATTTAACCAGACGTAAATGAATTTTCTCACCTACTATTATTGGTGACCAAATGTTCAAAATATAAAAGGGAACTCAAGCCAATAAAATTAGAAGCCATATCCCAATATTTAAACATGAAAGACAACCTGAAATCCGAAACATAACTGAGAACCACTCGCAAAGATCAGAAAGCTCCTAGAGATAACAATTCTTAACTAGACTACATCTGAGCATATTACGTGAATAACAACTGTTTAGATAAATTGACGAAGGCAATATTTGACGATGACCGAAACCTGACCCTTAGAATAGCACGCAGAAGTATAAAATCATGACACGGCGATTTCAGCCATTATCATCGATTGATCTGTTGTCTATATATCCATATTCTGCCACATTGGACACGAAATCAAAACAAGGTTCAAAGCTATAAATAATTTTCAAATTTTAAAAATAAAAATTTCTAAAAGACAAAGTTTACGCCATTCTTCTCTCTGAACTCTGAATAGTTGTGGATTTATGAACGAAACAGATCAGACCACAAGTTGAATTTTGATAGGTTATCTAACATGTCAATCCTATAGGCATCTTATTATATTCCAAATTGGAAAACAAGTTAGCAGTCGTCAACCCTGACACTAAGTGCAACGTAAATCTAGGGACCTTAGAGGAGATGCATATTAAGTTCTGAAGGTTTTAGAGACAAAAACTTAAATAACTACAAAGAGCGGAACGTGCAGGTACGTGTTTTGTAAATTAAGATGAGTGGAGAACAAACATCCACTGTATAAAGTAAAACGCCTAAAATTATGCATCTGCATGGACGTAGAGTGTGATATATAATATCTTAAAAAATAAATTAACGATTAAAATATTTGAGTATTTTTGCTCAAACACAAGAATTTGGATTTAAGAAATGTCTACTAATGCTCACATTGTGGCCTCTAGGCTTCAATGGCATTTTCTATAGCATAGAAACGAGCAATGATGACCGAGCGTTCTTATTCATGAACAAAATTAACTTAAACAAACTTCAACAGGCCGTAATTAACCTCACGAGAACGCAACTTCAAATGCTTACGTTAAATCAAATTTAATCATATTGCACTTTGAAATAGCATCAATTAAATAATAATTAAACATGAATATCTCCGATCAATCTTTAAATTACTAATCCAAGCCCTTTAAATGTTGGTCATTATTGTTAGATGAACGGAATTTCCAGTGCTGAATAACATTAAAGACTGATAATTATCACGAACCTCAATAAAGCAACCGAAAATAATAATAAAACAACAAATCGTTAATCAGAAGCCGATGTTACGCTTTTCCTTCATAATAGAAACATCTTCATTTTTAAACATCAAATGAGATGGATATGCACATGATTGTTACCACAGATTAAGCAAGAGGAAAAAACTTGCATTGCATAATGATATTCAAAACAAAAACAAATGACTCCAGTGTCAAATTTTGCCACAAGAACCGCCTAAAATCAAGCAACCGGAATAAAAAAAGAAATTGAAATTGTGTTCAGTACATCAATCTAAAATAAATAATAGTCGCCGTTCAGGTTGAGGATTAAATCGGCAATAAAACAATTACGCCGGAAACCCGTATGCAGGAAGCGTAATTTGAGCAGATTACTGAACAATTACACAATTAGTCAATCTTAGCTTATCAAGAACAGGCTGCAAGATTGACTTTCACGCAAGAGAAACAAACAGGAAAAAAGCACTCTTTTAATAAAGAGTCCATAGAGCCACAAAATTAAATGCAGAACATTGGAAATTGATTTACCCCTCAATTTAGAATCCAAAGTTCACTAAACTGCAACAGGACCACGTATTTATATAGTGAATGTATTTTTTGCTTCATATGATTAAAAACGATCATTAACTATTGAAATTGAACGATTCAAACGGCCAAACTTTAAAAAAACTTACAGCAGTGTGTTGGGAAATATCACTTTATCATATAGATACACTATAAGACAAGTTCACTAAGGAAAGCGTACAATTAACTAAACAAAAAAACCATCGTAGGAAAAAGAAAAATGATATGATCAAATAAAATTACCTCATCATCAATCGTAAATTCAAATGGAAGAGTAAAACGATGTCCTCCTCCGCGTCTTGTTTTCTTGTCTAAAAATAATAGGTTCGAACAAGAAAACAGACACAAAAAATAGCACATTCCGTCGGGAAAATATATTTCACTCATAATTAGGGGAGAGAGAGAAAATAAATAGACTTACTTCCCATAATGAATGCCTGCTATTAAATAGATAAATGAGATAAAATGCATGAATTCAAGAATCGCAAATCTGATTGACAATTTAAAACAATTGTCTAAAATTGCAATTATAATCGTCAAAATCCTTATTGCATTGAAAATTTCAGATTCTTCGAATTTATTTTAGAAAATTTATGGATTTCCAATGCAGGACTTTAATTTTTGAAATATGATTAACTTTCCATATGTCTAATGCCCAGCCGCATATTAAATATCTAATATTAATATTTTGAAAATTCTGCAAATAACTCTGTGATCCTCATTGTAGAAATTTCATAAATTTTCTACATATATATATATATATCATAAATTAAATCAATTTCGCTTTAATATGATCTGAGGCATCAGGTGTTTCTAACATATTATAGATAGACGTTTAATTGACTTGAACTCATGCGACAATGCAAAGTCAAGCCCTATCTCTGCAAACAAGTATCTTTATTTCATTGTATAATTTTTGTCTTGAGAAAATACGAAAACTTATTTAATAATAATATTATCTATTCACAGGTAATACAAGCTTTGCAACCCTACACTATAGCTATCCAGCATCTACAATATCTTAAGCTGGAGAAGCTATATGCAAATACAAAATGGGTATACGACGAGGAAAAAATGAAATTTGGAGGGAAAACTCACTACCAAATGTAAATCCCACATTGTCTTTGGTACATATAAGAGAATAATATTTACGTCAACATACTTCTAATTTGCGAGATACTCCATTCTCTCCACCTTAATTCCTACTTCCTTTAAATACCCCTTTTATTCACACAAATTCATTTGCATTATGATTGTAAATGGCACACAATATAAATAGACCTATCAATACGAAGTCATGGTTCTTGTTTTGATATGATTATTTAATTTTTCTTATTGTGGTGTTGTTAGGTCGTATTTGTAATTATAGCTGTTTCTTAGGTAACCCAAAAATCGGTTGTGGTATCCAATAGTGAAGAGCAGATTATAAAACTTCTAACCTAATTACATGTAATAAGTGCAGAAATATAAAATTATCTCTTCAAACCGAAACGATATCGAGTCTTCTTTACTAAATAGAGATAAGTAATAACTAGTTTTTAGGCCTTGCTTTCTTCTGCTTCATTCTCCTATACTCAAAATGTCTATCTATTCCCTCTGGTTAACTTATTGATAAATTTGGCCCTCCATGATAGTAATTACACAGCTTTTATTTACCATGGGTGATAATTATGACCAAATACGTTATTTTAAGGCATATTTTGGTCAATTTTAAATTGTGGTTATAATATTATGGTCTACCCAGGCCAAATCGATCGAATAGATCGAATGAGTCAAACTACTCATGTCGCCAAATCACTTCGAAGGTGGCAGGCAAGCCACCCCAATTTATTCATAAGTAAATTAGATTTATATATAAAACATTTCTTCCTTAGACGTCATTCATCTCGTCGTCGGATTCTTGGCATGGTGATTGACATCTGTTTTTGTATCTATAAGCAAACACGCGGGACCGCCTGTGGACACTGCAGTCGAGATCTTATTGCCAGTCAATCATTTCTAATCGACAGGTGTTGATAGACATCTGCTGGCTACAGCAGTTGTATTTTGCTTGAAGACTGCTGTATAACTAAGGAGAAAGCATCTTTTCGTTATTAAACCAGCAAAAAATTGCACAAACGGTTGCATATAATTTATCAAAGTTTATTTAAAATTTCTATTTGCTTCGTATATTGACGTTTGGCTTATTCATTTTTGATTGAACTATTTTAAATACCTATTTTACATGATAGGTATTCCGATTTCGAGAAATTAAAAGAGTAATGTTATGGAGACTGGCCACACTTTTAGTATTGAAAGTAGTTTAAGATATAATCCTACAATGAAGTCCATACAATCAGTTATTCGTTATTTGAAAAATTCAAATCCCATAATTATATCATTTTCCATGTACTTTCTTTTTGTGTTAGTGGCGTGCGCTCTGATGTATAAATGCTTCTTAGAGCAGTTTTCCCAAAAATACACCATAAATCAAATTAAAAAAATATTTTTCATATGTTGTTCGTCGTCCTCTTATGTAGCTACATTGCTTTGACCTTTAGAAGAGAAGAAGACGTGCAGTTCAACCCACAGTTCATTACTAAGAAAATAAGTGTACTTACACAGAATTGGATATGAGGTAAATGGTTGGCAGACTGGTTAGCCGATAGTGTCAGTGGTAGATTATTAACTGACGATCTTAAATATTATTGTCTGAGCGCAGAATTTTAAGAACAAATAGTTCAGTACATAGGGAATGAGCTCACGAGCGGATCGAGTGCACTTTTAATGTACTCGATAGAACTCACCAAAAATATTCGACTTGGTTTCCTAACAGTATTGGAAAGCAAATTTTTACTATATCACACGAGGTATTTGATATTGCATACAATAATGTGGTTAACTCATGAATTTAATGCAATTACTATTAAAAACATTGTGCGTCACGTGAAGCAAAGTCTATAAAACCGATAGCGGACATTACTATCGTTTTCAGCTTCAGCATAGGATATGGTAATGATTTCAATGGAAAGGGCCGTCATTTTCGACAATGAGTCTAGTGAGTTAAAGGCGACATTTTCGGAAATAAGGCTTCAAGATGCTTTCTTTACACTCGATTACCTTAATTCTGAATTTCATAATTTGATTATATATTGGCCATTCTTGAACATTCAAACGTTTGGAAACGTTTGAAAAGGTTAATTTTAGTCGTATACGAATAAAATTAAGCCTATTGCAGACGTTCAAATTTCAAAGCAAATGGAAGAATACGCTGTAATACCATTACGAATGTGATCGATGACCAAGATTATCAAAATACCAAGCTATCGATCGTGCCTTCTGTTGTCAGGTCGAATTTGTTACTGGTGCAGAGTCTTAAGGTCGGTTATGGTATCCTACAATGAAGAGCAGATTATAGTGTGAGTAACGGAGAACCCGTGATATGCTCATCTCATAACGGCAAGTAGCAAGTTAGCCAATCCTTTTCATCCTCCAAACAAATAAATCATTGACTGATATGATTTGGCATTAGAGCGTCATTTAATACTAATATTTTATGCAGATTATCTTATAAATGTATGTTTTAGAATGGAGGTTCATGCTGGTGAGGAAGCACAATTCAAAAGAGATTTTTTATTTCCCAATAACCCAAATAGAAATAATCTGAAATTATTTTGAAAAAAATCCGAGTTTCTCATAAAGAACATTCAGTTCTTCTTATCGAATCTCTGCTTAACCACTGGAAAAACAAGAAATAATTGCTTAGATAATGTATGAGGCTTTCGAGTCCCTACTATTTATTTATTGACTCTGGTCAGAGTGTCACTCATACAGGTCCCGTCTCTGAGAGCTATGCTCTTTCGCATGCAACTGAACGATCTCCGTTTGTAGGACACGGTCATAATGACTACCTTGGAAAGATGTTTTGTAAACAAGGATTCTGTTTTTTCTCAGTAAGTAGAACAGAGGGTATTAAAGAGAAACTCTGTTACGTTACTCTTAACTATGATAGTGATAAGCAAAAGGCAACTAAGAAATCTTATCAACTGTCCTATGGCAATGTAAATGAGATTGGCAGTGAGTAGTTCATATGTCCAAAGTTCTTTTCCAGCCAACTTTACTCAGAATTAAAGGCCCTGCTATCTATGAGGCTACCTACGCCTCCATTACGAAATGCGATGAAGATTTTAAAAATGTCTAAACTATATATTAACACTTTTCATATTATTAAGGCACTGCTAGATTACATATTGAGCTCCTTCATTTCCCTGTGGGTCTGGATCAGTCACAAGAATTGACAGTGGGAATAAGGATATCACAGTGCACACTCTACTGATGAAGTTAAAGGTTGATCACAGTAACAAGGATTTCAAGCATTGTTAGTGACTGGCATTATAATACAGTGTTAATTTTTGGGTAATATACCAGTATTTCTACTAATGAAGAAATACAATAAATCTAACTTTAATTTTAATGCCACAAGTACGGTGTACTATCGGTTACATATTTAATACTAAATTAGCTATGAAATAGTCAAATTCGTTTTTAATATGTAGAAAAGCGTTTTTTAGCCATTGTCTACTGCAAGTTCGTAGAAACTTACTACTGTTCAATCCATGAAAAATAGTAGTAGTAGAGCACTTAAATGCTCAACATAAGTAATGACTCGAGCATCTGTCGATGGGTAGTTAATCTGATTAGATGACTGCGTTTTATTTATTTTGCGGGGGCAGAATTAAGGTTATATGGCTCGAGACACCTTGATCCCAGTATTGTGCTGCAGAACAATTTTCATTTTGATCATTATTCGCATCTTAATTCTTTCGAGTCGGGATGAATCAATATCAATATTGAACCCCATGACAAACTTCCTTTGAGACACAACAATTTGAGTATGATCGACCTCTAATGTCGTCAAATATGTCTAATTTGATATATTTAATATGGTGTAACTGACACTATAAACAAAATATATGAACTAGATCGAACGTGTTCACTATAGGACCTTCCGTGGTTTTTGTACCTGTTTCACAATATAGGTAGCAAAGAAGGATTACCCTCTATACATTCCCAAAATTACCCTTTATTCGCGTCTTCTATGACAGTACTTTGTTTTTTTTCTCACCCATGAAGCTGCAGTGATATCTTAATGCGCCTATGAAACAACTCTCATCTACCATATCTAGCCAAGTTTATCGATTCTCATGTTTTCTGTAACTGTTCCATTCCATTTGAAGTCACATCTGCTCTCATACCCTACACGCGTCCTTGCCCAATTGACTCATATAATTTGTCTTTGTATTGCCACTGAGACACACGCACAAGCACACGCTTGTCATGCACCTGCTCCTACGTTGCCCTCTTATCGCCTCTGTTCCTTACCTCTCACTTTCGCTCTTGAACTCACATTGTAGCTTGATCAATACATTTGGGCCAAAACGGCTCCTGGTCTTCTGCTCTTGAACTGATGTTATCTTTCAGCCGTTAGTTGTTTTCTTAACCCCAACAGTAATGGCGACCTGAAGATCGCTTGACTGATAAATAGCCCCATTTTCGTCAAACATTAGATGAATTTGATGATTCCTAGAAATACTTAAAACCGATGTTATCTAAGATCAGAGATACAAATGAACGACAGCTGAGACTAAGCTAGTATTCTACTCGAACGATAAATTTCATAAAATTAAAAATAATTAAAGTTCCTGTTGGAAGAACCACTCAAGTAGATACTCCAACTTTATTTCCCATGTGAAATAAAGTACCACATATCACCGTTGTATGAAACTTATCAAAAGAAATTTCCTTTGTTGTATTGACAAAAATTTTATTAAATGACCTTTTTTAATATGAAACTTTCACTTGTTAATGCACGTCCACTACTTCTAGTACTTTAATCATTTTGAACGCTTGTATAAGTGGTGTGATGTACCATTAAGGCCTCTATATGCGGATGCTTCTGTTTCTTTTGGAATATTTTGAAAAAGCTTTTAAGTATATTTTTTTTGGCTTTTAACGGAGCACGCGTAACATAAGTTTACCCATTATCTTGTTCTGTTATGGGACTCTTCTCAACATGATAACTGATTTTTTGTCGATCAGAAGTATTAAAAGTGCACATTTAGATTATAAGCTAACTAGATCAGACATAAAAAAAACAGGTAACCTTGTGAAGATCTTAATCATTTTGCATGAAAAAAAACTAAAAAGCCTTTCATTGTCGAGAGCATCCAAACATGAAGGAAGTCGAAGTTCAAAATAGGAAAGCATTTTCATAGTTTATGAGGAAATTGTAGAAGAGGTCGTAGAAGTAAGAATCAGAGGAATAGGGGAACCCTACTTCATCTAAGATTAACAACTATCGAGTTAACTGCTTATCAGGTTAAATTACCTTCAGACATACTTTCATTTCATCATCCTACTCTTCGAAGGGGAAATGTGGGAGACAAATTTTCTTATGCTTTCGGATTTCCCCATTTTTTACGTAATTCTTCCGCATCCATTTACTATACAAAAAATTATACCCGTTTGAAAATCATATTCGAGTTTGTGGTGATGGATTTGCCAGTGCTTTCACACCTCACTTTCATTTGCAAGGAGTTGATGACACAGAGAATCAAAGTATATAATTGCGCCTTTACTTACACCTTTCAGTTTGATTGGTGTTCAATAATGCGAGAAATAATATTATATTTGAAACTCAACATCCAACTTTCATCTTTCTCGCTTAACACCTGTTGAGTGAGTCCGGTTGTATGGGCAAATATGTGTGCCCACATTATAAGAGCGAATTTTACGTCTTGAAGCGATCCTTCCTTCGTCATTATTCACCTGTTTAAAAAAATTTTTCTTTATCTGCACGCGTCACCTTACCAATCAACGCTCTACTACACCTTCCTCATCGAATTTTTGCCAGTTTTGGTGCTAACAAAAGCATTGGATAATGATGTGAATAAAATAAAAGATTCTGTGGACGTAAAGCAGGCAAAATTTTATGTGACAGAAATCATCTATGATATATAGTCTTTTCACGAAAGATAAGTTTTTCACATGGAGCGGTGGAAAATTATGTTTTACCGCAAAATCTGGCCATATTTTAATATCTGATCTTGACCGTTCTTATACTTTATCTAAAAACAATAGTTTTCCATATCAGCAGGACTTTAGAGTAAATTCATAATTTTCAGCTCCCGAAATTCCTAATGAATATGTGATTTTCAACAAAATCAATGTCCGAAGACACAGAGTTCTGACAGCATGGCCAATTGATAAATGTAATCCTCCGAAAAATTCCGGCCATGAGCCAGAGGTGATGAAAACAGGCTGCTAATAAATTAGCCGATTCTTAATGCTGTCAGAATGTTTGCAGGAGTTTTATCCCTAGCTGCGCTTAGGTCCACACACTGAAGAACTTCAAAATCTTACTCTTTATTCTGGATATATAGTAAACTTTTAGCTTGGTCTCTACGTCTGACGCTTGCGTCTTTTTCCATAATTGTAACTTGGAAAATATGATCAGTCAAAACGTTAGCCTACTCCTTCACTTGTTAAGGAGTGTCACCGTTTCTTATTCAGAAAATGTTATAAAGTAAAAACGAAGTAGAAAATGGCATAGGTGTAAGACGCTTAGTGTATAAGTATTTATTAAAGGATGTTTTATTAGTAAAGTATTATAGACTGAACGAGCATAAAGATCTATAAGAGTTTAAAAGATAGACAGAAAAGCATTAAAGAGCACAAAAGTGAGAGGAAGCGACCGGCTGGTCACAATAGCCACAGCCCTATAAAGATACATGTGACATGAGGTTCATCATATCTCAGCATGCTATCTTCTCATTTGTCCCCGCTCTGCGCCCATGTTAGCCAGTGGGCTGCGTGAGTGCTTCCGAACTTAGCTGCTTTTAAGTCCTCAGTAAGTTTAGTGGTTTACCGCGGAATGAAAATTAAAAAAATCGTAACGAATAACCATGGGATTAAACGAATTAATAAAGTCTTGACTTAGAGATAATTACGTGGGCAACAAGAAGACCGAAACAAACTTTGTATTAGGGTATGTACGTCTTAACTAACAAAATGAAGTGTTATTAAAGTTTCACCATTTAAGTAGAATATGTTTGAATCTAGCGCACTGGCAGACGAGTCACCGCAAACCCAAAGATTGACCCATTTATTAAATTAGATAATAGATCAAGAATTGGGCGAAATAAAGGGTTGCTGCGAAATTAAATGAAATTATGTTGTTCTATCTATTTACAAAATCAATGTTAACATAACATATCATCTATTTAATTTCATATGTATCCAGATTGAGATATTTTGTATATCTTCAAACTGAGAATGATATTGCGGCCTAAGGTGAGTGAGATTCGGATGAAATCGTGGTGTACTTTCGGGTGGAGCAGCAGACAATCTAGATTACTTGGACTGAAGCAAAAAGCTAAAATATAAACAGTAAATCAGGACAAATATAGCGATATTTCTGACGAAACAATAATTTAAAATCTCCAATCAAAAATGTAGGTAAAATAACTCAAGATTTAATTTTAACGAAGTCAAAACTTGTTTACACCATTGAGTTGGCAGTTGAAAGCGAAAATTGTGGTATTGTAAGTTTTTTTTCTGTTTGCAATAACGTGGGTTGTTGATATTCTGCAAGTATACTTTCAATTAGTTGCATTTCTTAGAGAAAACAAAATAATCAGCCTTTAATTAATGGAAATTATAAACTATGTTTTAACAAAATTAAATTCCAAGGTGGCATGAATTTGAATCCTTTTTTAAGATCTAGCAAAAGATCTCTGCAATTTCCATAAGATCTTTGATATTTTAACCTATTTGGAGAAAAATCATAAAATCATTCTCAATCAAAATACATTAAAGACTAGATTATTTATCGATTTAAAAATCACTTACTTATGGATTGACTTTACTGAATCAACTGGGAAGAGGCGGGGAATTAGAGACATGCCAATGACATTTGAAATACTCTTTAGACCCACTGACCTAAAGAGGCCGAATAAAATTTCTGAAATAAAAGTTCTCAGTATATTGTAGTAAATTGTGTTTGGTGTCTTTTTTTATAAAGCGACTACAACCAATAAGTCTATTAAGTTAAGTTTACTTAATTTTTTGTCTATAGAAAACGGACAGCGTAAGACAAACAGCCGAATTTCATGATTAAACCTGCACTTGTTTACAACTTTTACATGATTGCAAAAAATGCTTCCTAGAAATATTTCTTATGATGGGTTTTTATTTCTCGTACGTCTTATTTAGCATATTTAATTAACTCATCCATAATTATCTGAATCCCTTTCTGGACAGCTTTCGAAGATCCAAAAATTTAGATAGAGAGAACTATTTCCTTTTTTCTCGTAGTTTTCATGGCTACATTTACTTAGTATGAAAAAATATAAAAACAAATATATATTTATATATGATAATAAAGTTGTTGAGCAAAGTAATGATTGCGAAGACTTATTGAAAGACACTTGTGATGGTATTCATTAGTAACCATTGCAAGTAGTGTGACGACCGTTGAAATCGCCAATTCGCTAAATAGACAATCTGGAAAAATGATCTTAATTAGGTTTTACAATGTATTATTTAAATATTTAAGCAATATTAACACATTAATAATTTGAATGCCCTGAAATATCGCAACCATTTCCAACATTTTCAGGAGCCGCAGCTCCTAGAAATCAAAATATGTAGCACTTTATGATAGGCTTCAATAAAGATCAGCAGCGAATTATGATGTGTTGCTTTTTAAATTTCACCATGGGTCATATCGATTGTATACAATTTTCAAGCGTTATTCAATCATCTAACGGGACTTCAGGTTGTTGGAGTTAGATAACAACCAACGGTTTGCAGCTAACAAATTACGACAACCAA
>CAADRB010000136.1:58554-86136 GCA_900708905.1 Hymenolepis diminuta
GTGGGCGGAAAAACTGAGGTATTATCGTGGAGAATGCGAATAAAAGGTAATTCTGGAAAATGCATAGAGAGTTATCCTTCAAGGTCATATTTTAGAGGATTACTGATAAAGTTTACTTAAAACTTATAAAGTCACGGTGTTTCAATTCCAGTTTTTAAATTTTATGAAAATTCACTTTTATTTGAGAAAGGAAAATTCTTCTTATGTTTTATTTTAATAGAACATTTATCTTAAATTGCATGAGTAGATTTTGAGTGAAAAATTACAAAACATTAAAGTAATTAAAATTTTCAAAAAATATAAAATCCTCTATATATAAATGTCTTAAATGAGTAGAAATTATATGTTCTTTTTCACTGCAACGATCGGAAATTGAATTTAAAATATTGTGTATCTTGGCTGTATTTTGCTCAGATAAATTTCATCGAAACTCTTTCCTGTGAAAAAAATGGTCTAGAATTAGAAAGTTATTGGTAAGGAAATATTTTAAGGTGTAGCTGTAACTCATTTCATTATTCACATCAAGAAATTTAATTCCATCAAATCATATAATTGTTCTGCAAGTCAAAGATAATCAATAAAGAAGCCAGAAAACCTAGTTTTTCATCAATGTCCGTCCATGCTGCCTTTCACCGCCCAGTTTAGATGCTGAACGCGTGTTTAGTAAGAAAGAAGATAAAAATGGTATGTTGATTAACAAAAATAATCATATTCCCCGCATTATTGGATATCAATCGGAACTGAAAGATATAAGTGGAGGAGAAATTATGTGTTTTAATTCTCAATGAAAACTCTTTACAAATAAAAGTGAGATGAGAAGGCACTGGCGAATCGATTTCCACAAACACAAATATGAGCTGCCAACGGGTAAACGCCTTTTGCCAGTAGATGGATGGTGCAAGAATTATGTAAAAAGAGGATTACTCCGAAGTTATAAGAGCTTGTCATCCAGATTTCCCCTACTAAAAGCAAGATGTTGAAATGAAAGGGTATGTTTGAAGGTATTTCAGCTTGAAACACTAGTTGATCTGATAATTATGGAGCTCAGATGAAGTTGGATTCTCCCGATTCCCTGATTCCCACTTTAACTAATTACTCCATAATTTCCTCTTAAACTTACCCTTTATGAACTTTCACTTCCTATGTATTTGGTTGTAAAGTTGTAGAGTTACTTTTCCCTGTTAATGAAAATAATAAAAAAGACTTGAGATTCGTAAAATTTCTTAAATGATTTTTATAATTTTAAGGGAAGACACTGATGTTAGACACTTTCACAAGTTACTTTCCCGTTCAATAATAAACATAAATGTTAAATGAATCCACCGGAGTCATACAGTACAATACATCTCTTCTGTCAAGTTTTAAATTCTCTTTTCTTCACATCATTTTTGGTTTTGATATTTCTTTGCATTTTGGTCTATTTGAGCAGAGATAAAGCAACCACTGGAAAAGTATGGATATTCAAGATAAAAACAGCACAACATGAAATGCAGATCAGGTATTGGTCATTTAAAGAAGAGGATCTTTAACAAACATTTGCTGATGAGTTTGATAACTGTCACCTATGCCATAAATTAAGAACATTTCTGAGAGTGGATGCGTCGAAGGTCAAATCATTTTGTTGCTGAGCCGTGAAATTTTAGGAGAAATTGTAGGTAAGGTATCTGATTTTCCCCAATCTGTTTAATCAATCTGACTAATACAAATTTTAAGAAATTGAAAGTAATAATGTTCTGAATAAGAAAATAGTTTGTTCAGACCTTTATTAATTTCAATGAATGATGAAGGCTGGTTAGGAATAGATCCACAGGCGAAAGCGACTTCGATGTTTCAGAAAACTCCTATAAATTAAATTTTGGTCAAATTGAATAGGAATAAATACTATCATTTTAGTTGTTTTGTTCCAAACTATCTCAAGAGTTTCCAGTTACATTGAATATTTTAGTATGAAACACTTATCAAACTTTATTGTCCTCAGACTGTACGAATTTTAAAATTGTATTAAAATCATCAAGAATATTAATTTTATTAAATATCATTTTCTTTAAAATTACAACAAAAGTTAAGGTTACGAGGTCTTAATTGATATTTCTGCATGATAAGATGCTATTACAATCTGAATTCAGATTGATTGGACTTCTTTTTTAAGCATAGAAAGTCTTTTTTTATAAATATATATGAAGTTTTATATATCACCATTATTGCAATCATTTAAAATAGGTTATTTTAACTTCAAGTAAGGGGAAAACTCCGTTGTAACATTTTTCAGTCGCGATTTGAAGGGTCAGACCATGAAAATTACTGCTATTATTAGGATTAACTGTCGCGCCGCTATGCTTCTTTGAAACATCACTTCTGTGGCTATTATTTCTCTCGAAATTTAGTCAAAGTCTTAATTAACACAATGCCAGAAGACGTCGCCATGTGAAATGTTAACTAAGTATTACAACTTACATTTGTCGCAACTAGTTGGTATAGTTATCTGTGATTATCTGTGATTATTAGCAATATTGTTGCCCGTAGAAATATAGCAAATTTTACAAGATTTAATCTTAGAATGCAATTGGCATGGAATGGTAGTAAGTCCAACAGACGATAAAGGAGGAGATCAAAGAGCTACACATAGCACCGTCAAGGTATTAAAGGGTCTTAATTCATTTGATTTTTGGACTTGAATTGTACAATATTAACCGAATGGGCAGTTTACATTCCAAATTCAAATTTCCAAATTCGTCTCTTGGATTGCAGCAAATGCGTCTGCGATGTTTATTTCTTATTGATCTGCGTTATTTAATCAAGAAAGGTAGGTCTTGCAGATTTAATTCATTTTTTCTTCCACTGGTTGAGACATCACACTATATTTCGCAGTTTGTAGTTTTAGCATGACTGATATGAGATAGATAAAAATTATAAGTTGGCACGGCTCCGTAAGCTGTGTTCAGCCAAGGAGCACACATTACATCACCTTAAGATTTGTGACATCGAAATGATTTTAATAAAGTTTTCTAACAAAAGCTTGCTGCAGAATAAACGATTTCCTTGTTTACCATAGTCCGTACTGAACCTACAATGACCACTGTCTTTACAGAATGATGTCTCTGTCAACAAAGTGAATTCACATGACTGTCCTAATCCCAAAATCAATCTCAGGTCAATGAATTAGTATACAATTTCCAGAATGCATTTCAGAAAAAGTTAATAATACTGAGAGCCCATTTATTGAGAAATAATACGCCGAATGAGTTGGAGCTAGTGAAGGAGGACACGCATTCGTTAACAGCACACTTGTGATATTGCTGGGATAGCCACTAGGATAAACTGGTTTTGTATTAAAAGGGTTTTAATATATTCCTAAAGAAAAGAGTGGTAGAATAAGCAGAGGCGGTGATTTCGGACATCCCTGGAGCGAAAAATACTGAGGACACAAAATGTTTCTGCAACAACTTGGAGTCACCGTAGAATTAAGCGTCATTATGAGGATGAGATAAGTTAGGTCACAGGGATCAGTGGTGTTTTAGAGATTTATCATTAGACCTCCTTCCAGCCTTGAGGTACGTAGGGGCCTGACAAATTTTTTGCCTTGAATTGGTTCGAGTGTAATTGTCTCTTCAAACCCCAAGCGTCAGTCTCCGTAGGACTGTAAGAGTTGGAGATTTGTGGAGTAGCAATGTGAATTAACTCTATTCGGGCTTAGTAACGATCTAAGAAAAGCAAATGCCTTCCACCGCAGTTAATCGACATCGATTTTTACGCTATTTTGACTAAAGGATCTGTAGGAAACAATGAGGTGGCGTTTTTAGAAACAAGTCTGTCAAGATAGGCTGGTTTTAAGCAATCGACGGAAACGATAGATTCTTCGCTATTTTGAAGGATAATGAAAATCCTTTCGCTCCACCAAAGGACGTTGTATGGGCCATCATAAATTAGCTGAAGAAGTTTAGGGATAGCATCACGGTGAATAAAAATATGAGAACAAAAATGAGCTTGGAGGCAGAGAGGGTTGGGACGGCTCGCAGTTTCGGCATGTGAAAACGTAGCCGTTCAGCATCTTATATTTGAAAAAATAAGCCAAAAGGCAGAGGGATGTGATGATTTACATCAAGTCATATATTAGACCCCGTATTTGTGAGTTCAGTTTGATCATTGAATTTATTTACGCTCCCATTAAAGGCATTCTTTTGAATTATAATTTCCTATTTACTGCTAAATTAATCAGTCTACTTCCATTTTTTAATTTTATTTAGCCTAGTTAAATAAGATGCCACCTTTAACGTGTTATTTGGGTATGGAGTACATAACTTTCAATACAGTATTTAATTAGGAAAGAAGAAACTAAAATATGGAGATTTTGGTTTAAAAACCAAAATTTCCACACAGTTCGACGTCCGATAAGGATTTCTTTATTACTAAAAAACCTCATTCCCTGAATTTTTCGGTGTTTAGTTTGAGCCCAAACCTTGAGACAAGTGATTGCAATTTAATCATACATTGGTTTATAAGAGAGAAGGTTTGCATTCATTTGCATTGTCTAACTCTCATCAATTTCAAATTCGTCTGGTCGCAAAAGAAAGTATACAGCCTAATTGACCAAATTTAAAACGTTGGGTGTTGATGGCACTGCCCTCTACAATTAAAGAACCATTTGTTGGCTTAAATCAGCGAAGATGGCAAAGTGGTACTGGGTAACGGGATTTCAATGTAGCTAAGTTATCGAAAGTTTATAAAGGTTAAAGTTTAATGATAATTATTATCGTTTTCTTTCAGTGCCACAAAATATTTTCACATTTGCTTTTAAAATATAAGATTTGATAATGCTAATTTCTCAGCAAACATAATTCACATAAATCAACTTCATAACATTATGATAGTAGTTATCTATTGTTAGTTCGAACCAACTTCTGCTGTTTTACAAAGATATATTTTATAAAATAGATTTCTTTAAAGAAACTGGCTAGAGTAAGGTTATTTTAAAAAAAACTACAACCTTGAATTCATCTATGTCTCACTTCAGATCCTTGTCCTTACTTTGATGTGGCGAATTAATGTATCAATAAATTTTCTGAACTGACAATCAATCGATTACGCATAAGTATGATCCAACCTCCCTTATTTCCTCCGTCACAGTAATGAAAGTGTTCTCAAAAACATCACATTTTCTAATCTTAAACGTATGTTTAAAATGATTGGAACAGGCATTATTTTGGTTGTTATCACCTTACTCGTTGGGCTTAAGTTTAGAGAAACAACGACGGTAAGTCATAACAATTATGACATATATTAATAGTTAAAAGCTTTTCTTATGATTAGCGTTCTCTAAGAACCCATATAGACTCTTCTTTTAAAAATGCAATAATAATTCTCCTTACCTTAGTCTCAAATACACTATTAATTTTTAAATCACCTCAAATATCTTGCCATTATTTTGCTTTAAAAATTATTATTATTATTTTCAGATATGATGATGAATGTTATAATGTTTAAATAGGTGCTCATTATTATTCTTCTCAATAATTCAAAAAGATAATTCCCACATTTATTACCTAATTCTTGCTTGGACTTAAGAAATGATTATAAGCAATACAATTTCTGTCGACAACCATAGTATGCTATGTCTAAGGATTTAATTCTCACATTTTACAAGGCTCTTTAACTTAAATTTCATAATAATTTGAATATTTTTTAATTATTCAAGCTAAATAAATTTTGCCGAGCACGGCTACGCTAAGTCATCTTATCTGGTCCTAGCCAATTACATGAGATAAATTTGTCGAGTTGGCATAAGCAACCATTTAAATTAAAACAATTTGTTTTTGATACACTGCATATAGCGGACGTAAGCCTACTTGAGTACATGGTGACTGTATTCTGAGGTTTGAACCTGAAAGTAATCAAGCAGAATGCAATTAACTATACCCATCAATTAATAACAGATAAACAAATGATTCAGAAATTCCGATATGGTATGACACACTTGATAACCTGACTTTTCCATACTTTTACTCGGCATGTTTTAACCCTCTATTTAAATATTTTCCAGTGCTTATTAATCTGTTAATTTATTATGATAATCAGTCAGTTCAATACATTGTTTACTTTAAAGGCCGGGATAGTAATGTAATAAGTCAATAGGAAGTAAATGAGTCCACTAAAATCATATTAAAATAAACTAAATTCGCTCAAGTTCATCCAAAGTGAGCTCTGCAACCGGAATCTGAAAGAATAAAATGAAGTTAAAGAATCACCCTCCTAACGCTTCTCTGAGTTGCTTTTCAAACTATTGTTATAGAAAATTATTCTTATATTTGAATAATTGCCTAATCTGATGGCGATCACTACATTTTACCATTTGAAAAATCCGGTTGCAAATCACGGTTATCAGTTTTTACTAACTTCATTCATCGGAACTAAATTATTTTGCCTTTGTTATCCCTCACTAGCCAGTTTACAGATGCAGCGCACAAACTTCGTATTTCTTTATTATTTTTGTTCTAATTCTTTGTTTTCCCTCACTGGAATTTCGGTAATTGTTGTATCTTAAAATTTGATATATTCTCAAATCTTAGAATTCCTATTCAGGAATTAGCCATTAGCAATTCTTAAGCTCTCCTATGAAGTATTAATGCTCAATATTTCAATAGTGTGTCTAGCTGAGTTCATGGCCGCGACATTCAGTTGATCCAATTGAATGACTGGTCATTAAAAGACAATTGAGACTAGTAAAAATAGTCAAAACATAGTGGAGCTCACCAGAAATAATATTAATTTAACTAAAGCAGCTCTACTCACACCTGCAGAACCTCAACATGGAAACTTGCTATTTTTTGCAGCTGATCCAGTTATTTTTTCTCTAAAAGCTAAACGTGTAATAAAAGACTGTGAGTTAAAAATAATATTTTTGAGTAAAAAAATCAGCGTTAAATAGGCACTGAAATATGCACCAAAGTAACAAATTACAATTTGTGAAAGATGAATTCACATATCAATTTACTGGGGCTCTCATTTCAAGAAGTAAGTTAATTCACATGAAAAAATTGGGATTTGGTGTCCTTATTTTGTTCAAATAAAGTTTTAGGCAAACTGTACTAATTTAATTCCGAAAAAAATAAATCCAATGTTCTTACCATATATTTATGAAAATTTCAGTGTTGAAAGAATTGTTAATATACGGGTCGAGCAAATGATTGATTTCCCTCAGTAGAGCTCATAAACCAAAAAAAAGTAATGTCTGAAAGTTAATGCAATTCCATCCATGCTTGGACAATAACTGAAATATCAACATAATGTGTTCAAATAGATAATTTTTATTGAGACGATGTTTTAATCGTGGTTTTGGTGAGTCTACGTAAAAATTAAGTTGAAGCAAAAAGAATAGAATTTGAAGACTTGTAACTTTAATTTTTTCTGTGCCTCGGTTTTTCACCAAATCATGACAACCTACTCAAATGGTGCTTGTATACGCACGATTGTGGGTTAGTGCGTATTAATGCGACGCATCTGTCAATGCAATTGAATTGCATTGTAGACATGTAAATAATCAGAAGAGTCAAAATAGAGCCCAATAAACCGATAATCTTTAACATATGTTTGCCTTACTCAGAATAATTTCATAGGGCAACATTATCATAAACATTCTCATTAGCAGATTCAAGAAATTAAAATTTTGGCAGCAAATCTATAAATCAAATTGAAAATTGGCTGAATCCAGTTTTATCCAAATGTATTCATATTGAAGGTTTTCATACCATCCAAAATTTAATCTCCTTATTTCTTCTTAAATGCAATTCATCATACATTGAATATTTTGTGTAGGGGAATTCTGAGATGGGCCGTTTGTAAAACGAACACCGAATATCAGAGGTCAAGCTGATTACCACTCAATGCTGCTAAATATATATGCATTTATATAACTTATTGACCTTACAGGAGTTAATGTAATACGAAGTTGCAGCACGTATACGTACATATGTATGTATATATAAACAGTCAGATCCGAGACAGCTGATTATGGATAAGGTGTTGCGAATAACGATCTGTAACTTAATCTTTCGATTTTGAAAGTGTTTTCATAATAGAACGGAATGATAATAGTTAAATAAAAGTTAGGAAACAGTAAAAACCTGTGTCAATCAAATATTTGATTTTATTGTTTAACTTTCCATATGATTGCAGCACACGTGCAATACGCCTCTAGGAATTTTAACTTTTCCCAGTTCACATCTACGAGTGTCGGTGCTAACTCCAACCTATTAAACTTATATGCAGCAACCATTAGACTCCAAGTAATATGTGACCAAAATCATTTCCTATTTCCTTGACAAAAATGTGCTTCTACGACCCTTACTTCTACTTTTGCAGTAGAAGACATCGTATTTAAAACTACAAAGCGGCACATTTGAATGAATTTGAGAGCCAATTTCATGATGGATTTTTGTTAGAATTAATCACCTGTGGCTGAAAGCAAAATCAAGGTTTAATTATGGTTAGATTTCAAACGACAAAAGGGTGTGGCTGCATTGAGCCAAAAAAGCCACAGTCTAATAATCTCTACTGAATGACGGTGCAAATTTGATTACTGCAAGGGTAATTCTCCCTTATCTAGCGCCAGTTCTTATTAAATTCTTCCACTGCAAAAAGATTTTCTCTTTATTACAAATGATTTTGACAAATTTTAATTAATTCTTTACTCGTTTTTCTTTAAATTACTTTTTTCACCTTCTTGCTACTCCTCGTTAGCATAGGCATTAACTCGTTTGTGTGACCAAAGGGTTTTGAGACGTTCTGAAGCTGATTTTATCGATCTCTACCATCCTTAGCAGTAGAAGAACCAGAAATTATCATAATCTCATCGCAATGAATCCATGACTTTGGAAATGTTGATGTGAAATGGAGAAAACGGAGATTGTGTCCATACAATCTCAGCTGAATCAAGATAAGGAGACATAATCGGTTTCATAATACGTGGAAAACCGAGAAAAAGACAACAGCCGTTTGATTAGTAATCCAAAATTATGCCTAATTAGCAGATTAAAGCTAAACAAGGGTAGTATTACATTTTTTGAAAAATTGATAAGAAAAACAGAATCATGGAAGTGATCTGATTAAGACAACAATTAATCGTAGATAGGAAAAAGGTTTATCTGTCTTTTTAACGAGGGAAATTTCTACTAATTTTGAGAAAAAACAGGGACTAGATTAATTTGTATTAGCCCGTAAGCAAGTGACTGGCAGATGATTAACTCAAGAAAGCAAGAGTGTAATCTTTCCGAAACAGGATATATTTAGAGAGAGAGATCAGCTTTAGTGTTGATCGATTTTCCCCATTGTTTAAGATTTCTCATTTTGAAATGGTATCTGCTTTAATACATTCTGTGAATTGCATTTCCAAAGTGATTAATTAATTGGAGTTAAAACAGATATAAATTTATACCACTTTTCCCTAAGCGGATTTGCCGGTTACGCTCGAAAGGATTTCCTTAGAATACCTGCTCTTTTACGGGCCTAATCTAAAGTCATTGCTTTGTCTGACCCCGGGTGTTTCATTTTTAGTTTATATAAGATACTAATAGCACATACAATATAAACTGTCTATTGTAGACTAATACATTTCCTACTGCTTGTGTCTTTGTACACCGAAACCGGTAATTTGATTGAATTTATACATGTAGGCCATTCATAAGTTGAATGTGACACAAGGGAAACGAGGTGAACAGACTGAGACATATATTTATTAAAGTACTTACTTTGTCCACCACCGAGAGGAGACCAGAAACGATTTCAACTAGCCATTCGTTTTTTCTTATTTTCGGTCTAATTATCTTGAAACTACAGCCATATTTATCTTTTTCTATAAGGTAATTTAGACAAAAACATTAAGTGAAAATAGACTCCTATGAAGAGGAGAGGTACTTTGCTGGATGAACTTTGAATTATGAACTCCCCTCTCCAACCCAAATGAATCCTTTCACTAAACTCAACTTAATTTCAGAGTCCCAGAGATTCGATTGCTTTTAACCAATCTATATGAACTGGCTTTCTCTGATACTCTCAGGGTGAAAAAATAATTATGAATAATTATTAAATATTCGGCCTTGATGGAATTTTATTTTATACTTTTTTCCCATTATTGTTGAAAAATAACGCTAATACTTTGAATTTTTCATATAAACTAACAGGAATTACTGTACACAGTTCAAGCTAGACTACTATAATTTTGCTATAACAAAGGAAATTTGTGCTTTTCCTTCTTCTTATTGGAATAGCGAATATAGTTTGTAAAAGATACAAAGTGAGAGGTTTTAAAGAAAACAATAAGCTGTTATTAGCAGTGAGTGTATTAAAGTCGCCTGTGTGATAGAACTGCCTCCATCTGTATTTATCTGAATAAGGACATGAACCGGATTTGTGCTCTTTTACCTTCTGAGACATGGTTCCAAAATAGTCTGGGGTCCACTATTTCTTCCCGTTTGTCTGTATACATGCATATCAAATACATATTTCTGAAAAATACTTATAAAATTGGGAGCGACTCTATCTTTTACAGACTTTTTCTTATTAAAAAAGAACAGGACAAAATTATTACGCAGCATAAGAAATACTCACAGTTTATACTTCATGACAAACGCCGAATTTTAATTTGATAAATATGCCCCATGTCAAATAAATTCCAAATGCAGGTTAATTAAAATATTCTGTTTTATAAAAAGGAGGCAAGTGCATGGAATAATAATAACGCCGTTGGGTTGATTTATTCCACTTTTAGATAATACATTTTAACATAATTCAAGCTGAAATCTGATCAATATATAGTTAATATGAAGAAGAGCTGGACAGGAGAGGTCGGAACAAAATAAAGTGAGTAAAATAAGTGGATGATAATGAAAGTTAAGTTTCATTTCATTTGTCCGACATTTGGCGTTGCACACGAAGCATCATTTTCAACTCGTCTATGTAAATTTTTCCATCCCTGTTGGCGTTCCAGTCTGTTAGTATTGCATTCTTGATGCAGCGCAGGTCCTCGTCATCATAATCCTGAAAAGAAATATCAAACAATAATGTTTCTGTCCCTGAGACCGATTCATTTCAGTAAAGAATATTAGACTTTAATTAATAGGAATCATCTTTTATTATCTGTCAGCATTTAGTGTGCCTTTTACTAAAGTAACAATATGATAATTCTAACTACTATTGACTCTGAAATATTGCTCTAATATTGAGATTTCATAGTTAGCCTCCCTCAGGCAAAAAAATACAAATTGTATTCACAAAATTATATTTTCACTGTAGTTTAAACGGAGTTTAACGATGGACTTGAATATTTTCTCTTTCAATGGTCGTTCCAAGAGCATTTATGAAATAGAGGGTATGAGAAAGATTCCGCAGTATGAGAATATAGTTCAAAATGCATAATTTGGATAGAAATGCACGAGTAGAAAATATACTTCTATTTTGAAATTCAAACGGACTCACATAGCACTGGTAAAAACATATTTTTAAGAATCTGAATTTCCGATTAATATAAGATACACAAATTGAGACCTGCACTAGGAAAACTGTTATTTTCTCTCTCCAATTTTATATAAAACCTCAAATTATATCTAGTTTTATCCATAAGATAACTGAGCGGTTGTAATTAATGCAGAAGATAATTTTCAACTCAGGAAAAAATATTTTCCGTTCACTATTTAAAGAATTACGAAATAATATACTAACATTTCTAATTCACCGACAGAAAATAAAAATTGATTCCAAACAGTCGCTAATGCTAATATTAACAGTTTTGTTTTAACTGCGAAGTTTCTATTTATAATAGAGATTTAAAAATAAAAAATATCAATAGTTAAATTCAAATTCTCGAATTTTAATCAATTTGACCAACAAAGTGGTGGAGCGAATGTCTGATATATTTTATTGATAATTTAATTTGTACGCATTGCAGACTAAAGGATCATAAAATCCATTGTCTCACGGAACAAATAACTGAATGAATGGCACAGTTATAATCACTTCCCAGTAAGTGCTATTTGTCCCACTTCAAGTTAATTTTAGCTCCAAATAATGCAAAAATATGCGAGGTAGAATTTGTCTGCATAAATATTAAATGTTGTGAAGTAATTTATACTCAAATAAGATTCGCTATGCAGAAACATGGAAATTAGAAATTCAAAGAAATTCACATGTATGTCAAAAATATAGTCTTAATAAATATAAAATGGTACTGCGAAACTCGAGGTAAAATTCCCTAACGTTGTGTTAAATGTGTTGTTACAACTCTTACCTACTTATCCCCATCTTTAAAGTGATACAAATAGAAAGGGATGATATGAAAAATCCCAGAAATATATCAACTGGTTAGCAAGCACTAAATACAGCGGAAAGAATCTCAACCATGAAAATGAGAGGCAATTCATCAAATATGAATATTAGAGCATGACAAAATAAGCTTTACCCGTTTGAAAATATGAACAAATCAGTGCTCTGGATTCAAGTAGACTGGTGACGTTTCGACATCATTATGCTCTGATTGTTGACGTTACACGCCATATTAAATGCATTTGTTGTTCTTTTTAATCAAATACTTTTTTACCCCATCGTAGAAAATTTTGTTTTAATTATGTCCCTTTTGTTATCAAATGAAATAGAAATTTTTTGCAGATTCAACAAATCTGAACGAGCACAGTTCCGACATTTTTAGCAATCGCTACGAATCCGAGCGAAGGATAAATTTTGCCTATCTCAAGCCATGAAGATTATTAAGACAGAAATGTACTGACCGCAACATTAGTCCTAGTGACACTCCCATTCCAAGGCCAAAATACTTCTCACTCCCTCAGTAAATGTTCTATTTAGCTCATACCTTTGGCAAAAATTTATGATTAAAAAAGGAATGAAAAAACGCGCATATTCGGATTGCTTACATTTATGTGCTATTGATGCGGTGATAAACATGCATGTCTGTCAAGTTGGAAGTTATGAAGTCGATGCCCATCAATGCTGTGATTAATTGTGGTCATCGAGAGAGGTGGCATAATGTGAGTTTTTCGAAAGATGTGCTCCAGGATGCCCTCCCGCTACCTAAGTGTTGTGAGCACATCTCCTAACGGCTTTGAGAACCTACCTGTTTTATTATTATTTTCTTAACCCATGAGATTTTCGTCAATGTAAGTGTAAAAATAACATTGCATGTTGCATAGTTAGTACTTCACTTGATCCTGAGAATATCGGTGTAACAAGCATTATATATTCCTTCTCTTACTAATCATTTAAGTCCCATTTGCAATCATTTACTCCTATCTCAGAATAAAATCATGGTGACCAGACACCTATATTCATTATGTAGGAAATATTCCAACTCGGATTCCTTGTAATCATTTCGAGTCTTTTATGAAATATTCATTATTTGTTGTTCCCTTAAAGTAGTAGATGTGATTCAGATTTCAAATAATATCTGCCTTCTAATTATATCATGCTGGTTGATAGTAATGGAAATGGAACTCTAAAGAATGGATACACAAGGTTTACCAGATCAACGCAGTGTTTTTGATCAAAAAGTTATGTAAAATATATTATCCTTTAGTCACAGATATAGTCGAAGATCACGGCATTAAATCGAAGATTCGGGCATACAGAGGGGGAGGGTGTATATATTATACATATAGGTTATTTTACTTTATGTACTTAAAAATCCAAATCGATTGCACGTGCAAGAACACGATATACGTGCTGATTATATTTCTCTAGATTTATCACTCGCGGTATTAATTTTGGTTTGTAAAATGACAGATAATAAAAGACAGCAAAATGAAGTCGTGAATAATAGCTCATATTATTTCAATGAATGATATTTTTTGTAATGTTATTATTATTACCCACATTAATAGATATTTTCTTATAATTTTTAAATAGGGAAAATAAATTAAATTAGTTAACAGAGAAACTTTAATGTGGCAAAGAGTCTCACTTTATTTGATTTTTCAGACTTGAGGTATAGAATATTTACTAATCGGATAGTTCCTGTCTCAAAATTGAAATGACATGATTCGTTCATTGAACTGAAGTAAACGCTGGCCTGCAATATCTTGTGATTACTGACCGGTTTGTAATCAGGACCATGTGTCCTATCATTTCAGTATAATTTCTCTTCTAATGGTTGAGAAGGCAGAGTAATCGAATATGATATTCAGCAGCTTACAATATTGACATTAGCAGGAGTGAGATGGGTAGTCTTTAAAAGTTAGTAGAGCTCCCTAAGCAGATTGTTAAATATTTAATAAACATACAAAAAAATTAAATATGAAAATTACTCTGAAATATTGCTAAGAGCTGTGTAAAAGCGTAGCAGTGATAGAATCAAATACACATAAGCAGAATATGTTAAGAAGCATAGTTCAATAAAAATCTTTTCATACCAGCCTGATAAGGGATTATGTAAATAGATGAGAGAAATAATGAGGCTTATCTTCAGACAATCTGATTATAAAGTTATGAAGCTTTCATCATTTATTTATTTCCTATGGCGTAACTAAAAAGCTTTGCAATTTTTCATCATAGAAAGTAAAAGTTCATAAAGGAGGGATATATTCACTTTAAAAAGTACCAGTAATATTCAAAAAGCAAATCAGAAAATCGTGATATAATTATTTGTACAAAACAATGCATGAATGTGCTTTTTATACAAAAAAGGGATTAAAAATATGATTTTTAATTCATATTTAATTTTGTTCTTAAAAGCTCGCTTTTTAGTGTATTTAGGATGCATCGAAATAAATCATCCCAATAAATAAAATGAAACAACTTACGTCTTGTGTTAGTTCAAGAAGATCTTTGAAAAAGGCTGCGACCTCTTCGTCTTGCATGTAACCATTGTGGTCCTTAAGACGACAGGAAGTTTAGTTAGAGCCGTACTTTCCACATTAAGCATATGCATCAACATACATGCACTGTTTAACGTATAAAAATATACTTAACCGTAATCGATTTTAGCATGTAGTACTTTCATTAATCTTGTCCAAGTGTAGTGAAATTAATTTTAGTGCCGTCTCAAAAATGGCAAATGCAATTTAAAATGGTACATTCTTGTTCGGTCTACTGAAAAACAATTTCCAGAGTGCAAAATGTGAGAACTTAAATCTTCTCTGTAAAAAGTTGAGAATAAATTTATATTCATTGCGATTTTTTAAGATTTCATGCCTTCTAAGCGAGTTTCACTGAACCCTATTTTGACACCTCATTTATAAGTAATGTTATTATTTTTTGTAATTTTGCTGAACAGTTTTTAAAGTTTAATGCCAAAGTGACAAGTGAAAATATAGTCCCAATTCTTATAAAACTGGGAACACCTCTGTTAAAAAGAAAAGATGATATGAATTGTTTCCGACTACTAAAGACCTCTCTAATGGAAAATTTAAACTATGGAAGAGATAAGTAAGTTTCTTGCAATGGCTTTTGTCGATACTGCTACTATACTTTGTTTGATAAATATCTAAGACGGTTTCAAGCTTAATCCTCTGCTGGTCTATTGTAAGACTTAAGGCAATGTAATATACAATTGCTACAGTGTCAGCTGTTTTCTAAAAATGTGAGAATGTCCAGTTGTAAACGTGAAAAAAATCACAGGTCTACTGATTCTTCTAAGCTGGTTTTATTTGTAACTAGTATTTACGAAGTTTTAGCTATTCAGAATGAATTGTACCAGTTACATAGAAAACGTCTATTCTTTTACAAGACGGAATAATCTATGAAAGGGAGAAATTATAGCAGTCATGAGCATGGTGCTAAAATGACTCACATGAAAATTATCATACTATAAATCGAACACTGTAGCCTTAGAAAAGCCCCTTAATGCTATACAAAATGAAAGAAATGGCGAATAAATGGAAAATTTTTATAACCTGATTACCCCCCAGAATAGCCATAAATTTCAGAATTCAAAAATAATTGTAATTGCCTTAATGGTAGGCTTTACTCCAAAATTATATAAGGCAACGACCCTGAAATTTCGCAAATTTTAAGAACCTCGCAATTATATGAACAATAAAATAAAATAAATCATTTTTATATAACAAATGGATGCGCGTTTCGAGGAAGCATTTATGAATTAGTAATGTATCGTTTAACTTGTTAGGCAGTAAATAAATTAAATAAAAAGAAATTTAATAAAAAGTTTAAGCAAAAATCTTAATTAATAGAGATTTGTATGAATACCTAAACCACGTTATTTTATATTTTTGTTTCTCTTTTCAAATTCAGCAACGAGCAAACTATTGCCATATGGTTAGATGGCAACAGATTACATGTGAGACTATTTTATGCCCAAGAATAATTAGTCTTTATGACAATAATAAGCCGGAGGCAAATTTGACGAGAAAATTGGGAGATTAGGGCGGATAAAAGAGATGGTGAAATTGTGAGATAGTAGGGATTACCTGATCATAGTAGCTGAATACTCGATCAATATCATCGTCCGTTATTTTCTCCGCACTTTTGAAAAAGGGCTTACGAAGAAAATTTTCCTTAACTGGAACAAGTCTGAAAGTATGGAGAGATTTAACTATAAAAGGTCTTTTTACTTCAAAAAATAATAGTAAATATAAAGAACAAATATTTACCTTGCCATCTCGCTAAGCTGAAGCTTTTTGTCTTTATTTTTATCAAATATTCGAAGCTGAAGCAGTAAAATAATCTAATTTAATATTTGATCCAAGATTTGCCTACTTGAAAAAAGGAGTGTAACTCACGATGTTGTCAGTATATTCAATTAGTTTATCTTCAGAAATGCTGTTCCCTTTCGGAGATTGCTTGAAGAGCTCCTTGAGGAAATCTTTTAATTCATCTGCTTCTATGAAGCCGCTCTTATCTTTATCAAATACTTTCCACACCTGAAAGGAAAAGCAGCCGCTGCTAAGTTGCTTCCAGATTAATGGCGCCCAATATGGGCCATTGAGCAAGTTATGATGATAATATTACACTTATTTGTCAATATTTGCAATGTCTCACTAGAAACTAAATCATGTATTGTTCTCTTTATCTACAGATGATGGCTAAATTATGAAAGATTAGACAGCCTGTTTGACTACTACCGGTAATTACATTTTAACTATGCAGAATTACGCATATTTTTGTAAACTCTGTCCTTTAATGATTAATATTAAACGATCAGTCCCATAACCAGTGTCCTCAATCAGATCTCAAAACTTTGTTCATGATATTTGTGTGAAAAAGAAATATACCAAGTCAAATTAAAATTCAAAGTTCTATTTGATCTTGCAATCAGATTACAATACTCTTATTAGTATTTTCATAAACTGAACTACTTGAACTACATAAAGAATGCTATTAATCAGTTAAATTATAGTAATATTTAGAGTTAGCATTAAATGAGTCCAAATTAATATTCAATAACGAAGGTGAAAAGCATAACCACAATTCAATCTTAATTATTGAGAATTCATGACTTATAACTTCACTGAATGAGTTCATAAATGCTTAGTTTAATTAGAGCCGTTAAAATTGGAGTTAGTATGAGGTCTATGTAATGAAATATATCATTTAAATATCACATAAACGCTAATTTATGGTCTTGAATTATTGAGATAATTTTCACTGTGTATTTTTGTTTGACCTTTTGCATCTTCAAAAATTTATGAAACTATATGTTAAGGATAATTGGCATCTAATAAATTTGTTAACTTTATGCTTTCTAAATCAAGCCCTAACCCAAAAATTGAACCGTAATACCTCAAATCATAAGTCACTGAAATAAAAAATTATACAGAAATTTTTGATCTCATATTAATGTCAAAAAATATCAATACAAATTTTGTTTCTTGAAAAGCTAAAATTCTCTATTAACTCTATTGGAACATGAGGCCCAATAATTTATTCCGCCATGAAAAAAACTAGAGCAAAAATCGTTCCTTGCTAATATACTGAGTGGTCTCTATTTATAATATTGAATACTTGCAATAGTAATAAATGTGGAGGGAACAAAATTAATTAATTCTTACTATTTTAAACGAATTCAATTAGTATCCATTGTATCCCTGAATGGAGATACTTCATAACCAAAATGATTTAAAAAGTTTAATGTGGCTCACTTAAATGTTTGTCTATGTAATTTTAGTTTATGTTTAAACAATATCCACCGGTTAATTTTGTGCAAGTCGGTAAATAGACATTTTTCAAAAAAGGAGAAGAAGTAGCAAAAATTCGTAAGCTAGACAAACACGAATTCATCCATGATTTCATTAATATATTAACAATAATTATAAAATAGATATTAATAATAAGTGCAAAACATTTAAAGTCCAAGGAATAAAAAAAGAAATCAGTTTTGTTAAATTAAACCATATTTGCATTGTTTAATTTGTTTTATTTGTCTTTATTTGTTTGTTTCGACTTCTATTATTCTAATTTTTAAAAGATTATCCTGATATAAAAAGGTTTGAAATGTTTACCATTCAATAACCAGTTTATCAGCAGAATGAAGAAAGTCTGTTAAAGTTTGTCAAAATGTCACAGACTTTTAAAGATCAGACAAACAGAATATTAGACTTACTCGCATAAAATCGACACTGGATTGTACAAAGTGTTCCCGGAAAAAGAGAAAAATAAATTCTTCCTCCGTTGGCAAAAGTTGAGCTAACTAAAAGCAAAATAAAAAATGAATGGATATGATGAAATGAGTTTTTTTCAGGAAAGTAAATGTTAAATTAAAACGAAAAACTGATTATTAAAATACCGTAATTTATTGTAAATTATTACTGAATGGTTAGCTTTGCATTTTTTGGAATTAGTTGCTAACTTTGGAGCAATTAAAAAATTCAACTGTCAAATGAATTTAATAAATTGAGGTGCCTGGTTTTTTTTATTTTAGTGGGAAAATCTATTTGACTAGTTAAAACTCCCGTAAAATAGGGATTACAATTCTAGACAAGTTTGTTTTCATTATCAAGTAGAAAATTTTTTTTTTATGAATCTCAGTCACGTTAGTTTGCTAAGAAAAGAAAATTGGTCTTTATCTTTTAATTACGTTTAAGTAAATTGTAATGAGAAAATAGTAATTTTTTGGCAATAAAGTGACAAATTTAGGGCATTCATCTATCTTTTATTAAATAAATTTAGAAATTAATATCGTATCATAGTTTTAATACTACTTTAAGATAATCAAAATCCTCTATACTGCTAGTGTTCAGTTTAAAATATTCGAAGACACAGGATCTTGCACTTTTTGATAAGTTTGAATGTATTTTGAAACACAGTGTCTTAGAATAATGGAAGATGACACCTTCTGCAATTAGCTATTCGGAAATCTAGATCCTTGCAATAATCTGTGGTGTTGCCAATATTAAAGAATAGACATTCTGTTTTAGAAGAGAGTTATACATAGGTATTTATATCTATTCTTCGTGTCTAGATCAATCACAGAGTTCTAGACGTTTTAGATTATGATGAACTAAGTTTACTCCCGTGGGTATGCAAAATAATCGAAGTTGAAATATTTCTTAATAAGTCCGCTAAAATGTCAGAAATTGGACTGAACAGTAACTCGTTAAAAATATTGAGTATTAAAAATATAAATATAATAAATTATAATATAAATTATATATTATATATATAATGGGTATGAAAATCATTTGAGTGGTGTGACGCGTAATTTAAATGAAAAAATTTTCTACACCCAGTTAAAAATTTGGTGATGTAATACGATTAACATCATACAAAAATTGTTAAATAATAAAATACCTCGGAAATATCTATTTTATCGTCTTCATTCTTATCCAAACTCTGTCGAAGTTCGGCAATTAATTGATCGATCTCTTCGTCCAGCATTCTCTGCAACATATTAGAAAAATTATCAGTCTTGCAAGAGAATTTTATCATTTTGAATATCTGTAATCAGATTTTGAAATTTAAATATCTGAATACCTGTTTAATTTCATCAGGTACAATAGCATCGAGAAGCTCGGAGAAGAATAAGTGCATTTCATCACCTTCAATAAATCCATTTCCTGAAAGTAAGTTAAATTCAAGTAAATAAATAATTAATCAGTGCGTTTATCTTGCCATTATTGTGTATAAATTACTAAAACAAGATGCATTTCATTAAATCGAAAGAATGAATTTAGAAAACAATTGACAATAAATGGCTTTCATGGTAATATGATAAAATACGCTAAACGCATTTCATCAAGACAAGTTAGACGTACACCAGTAGGAACGAAAAGATTCTTATGATATCAACAATGCTGATGCACAAATATAAATGAAGAAGTTTCTGCAAAATAGATTCATATGTGCTTTGTTTGCACCAAAAGTAAATTTTGGTAACTCATTGCCTCCAGCATTGTAGGTAATTTATTTTTTCATTCTACTATTCTTTTATTTAGTTCTTTTATTTATTAACCTGACTCATCAATGGTCTATATGCACATGTAAATGTGCAGCATGGAATAACCTGTTGTGGAAACCAAGAAATTTACATCAGTTTTACACATGGAAGAAAACTGATATTTTAAAATATCGTGAAAATGAAATGTATGAAATTGTACAGATTTTGAATATTTTTAGTGAATTTAATCAGGTGACAGGGGTGAAATTCATTTATAAAATGTTTTGCAACTTCATCACGGAATATTGACGAAAATCAATGAGTTTTTATTAACTATGTCCATACGAATGCAATGGCTCAAATATAGTTATTCAAATTAAATTCAAGAAAAACTTTTAAATTTTTACAATTGTAAAACCTGCATTTTTTTCATGTTATGTGTTTTATGCCGTACCATTTATTATTTTTCAAATTTCATTTTTTTATGTGAAATAATTCTAAAAATAAAATTACGCTTGATTTGCATTTGGTGCAATAACAGAAAAACATTGAAATATAAAATAATATTTAAATTTTAAGTTTCCACTTTGAATCGGCATAGCCCATTGGAGAAAAAAGAAAACTTCACTTCTCTTTGCCCTTGCTCTAATCAGTGTTAGTGGTATAAATTTTAGTTAAAAATATCCTATTAGTAAGTTCTAGGAAAAAACTTTTAAACTTAAATGTTCCTACGTCCTTTGTTAAAAGATGATTATTCTTCTTTCAGATTTATATGATAAAACGAACAGAATTTAAAAATTTCCAAATTAATTTATAATCATATCAGTTTTTTGAAACAAAAATTTCTCACACAATGTTTAACAAAGTAAATAGCTCCATAATGGATAGATTGTTACACAAATATAGCAAATTAAACTCTACATTAGTACATTTGCCCTGCATTAGCCTTCCAAAAATGTCATGCTATTTGAGTGCATGTAAATGAATGCAATATTAATTATAGCAGCGTTCATTTTTCAATGTTTACCTTGAGTGAACGTAACCTACAGGGCTCTGCTAACTTGAAGCGTTTCTCTATCTCATCGTTGCTATGATAAAACTGTAGACTGAGAAAATGTATGTAAGGAAATTGTGCCTTTTCAAGCATTTGAAGAAAAGACAAAATGGGGCAGCAAGACCGACCCTTCTTGATAATATAATGCCGATCAAAAAGCAATAAACATTACATTTGCTGCAATCCGGGAGACGAATCATGAAATTTGAACTTTGGAACGTGAATTATCCATTTGGTAGATACTGTAAAGTTCGAATTCAAAAATTAAATGAAAACTATTTTTTAACTTGATGTTGCTTTCTGTATCCTTTTTGAACCTCTCCACTTGATCATTTATTTGACTAACTGTTATTCTAAACAACTTGATTTCCACAGTTAAAATTGTAAAAATGTTTTTGAATTTCTGTGACTAATAAAAATAGCAATGTTATAAATTAATTTATATTGTCACATTTATGAAAATTTCATAAATCTCAAATTTTCTCCTAATATTCACTGAAATTCATTGGAGCAAACCAAAATACAAAAAAGATATAATAAAGACGTCTAATCACTGGGCAGCATATGAAACACGTCCAAATGTGACTGTATCAGATGCTTTGACTTAACTGTAGAATGATGATAAAGAAATGTGCTTTGTCTCTGCAAAAATATTAAGACAATTGCAATTTCTCATTTTCGGTTATACGTTTCTGCCAAAAGTAATGAATGGTTTACAAACATCATTATATTAATTTATTATGTTAAAATTGCTCGTAATCTGAATTACTTATTAAACTTAAATTCAATTTAAATTTGTTGATTATCTCTAATTAGGAAACAAATTTTCATGCAAAATATTTTTATGATTTATTTGCCTGAAAATTGTTATAGATGTATATAATCCTATCAATATCTTCCATAATTTACAAAGAATTTATTTAAAAATCCATTCAATAATTACCTTAGTGGATGGACAAATTGCAGTAAAATTAAACAGGTGGAAATCCACTTGTAGAGATTAATGAACTAGTTTAGACCGTTGATGCAATTTTGAGGTTTAAGTTATTCCTGACTTATAAATATTCCGAGGGAATTATAAAATGATGTTTTTTATAAAAAATTAAGAATTTAATTATTTAACAAAATTTTATTATGAGACCTTGGTTTTAATAGACTTGACTATACTTAACGGATTTTCTAGTCATATTAATGATATTTAAGGTTTTAATATCATATAAGTTGATGCTGCTTTCTCAACCTACTATAAAAAGTGAGTTGGGATGCACCAACAATTTTTATTAAATAATCAGTCAATAAGCACTGAATATTGTGGACAGGAATTGATCCAGTGGTCTGGGGTACTAATCCTGAAATTTGGATTTCGAAACATGAACTGCCCGTTAAATAAAAGCTATACAACTCCGGAGCCAAAAAATAAACTGAGGTAAGATTCTCTCATACCTCGACTTTACACTTAACATTTCTTTGTATTGTCCACCTTTTGTCATAAATTTCACTCACTATTAACCAATTTCATTTGCCCTCTAACATTGAAAGATTGTAAAATTTCCTACCTTGCTGTGTTTTATGATAAGTTAATAGAGTATTACGCGTACCATCTCTGTCATATCGAAGCCAGACATCAGCAAACTGGTCCGCAGAAACATGTCGAAATTTAAGTTCCTGCTCATCGAAGTACCCCTTGAGGAGATTATTTCGTTGAACTTGTGGAGGACTCTCATTGAGTAGAGGCTCGCTAGCCGCCATGGCTATGGTTGTAATGCTCGCCACACAGCGTTTGTGTTTCTTCTTTCATGCTCCTAGTGCTCAGTCCAATCGGCCAAACAGTTGGGAGCGAACGTTTGCACCCCACACTACTCCTCCCAGTAATACGCCTACGTGCGCTTATTTATTCCCGTATGAGCCCGAGAGTACTTGGAGTAGTCCTTGGTACTCCTTGAGTTAAGTAGATGACAATACTGGGTGGCCGTAATTGCTAATAAAATGCTTTTCTAGTACATTGATGGAAAGATTATTCAAAGCCTTCTGTTATTTTATTGAAATTCTTTTCTTTCTTAAATTGCCTCAATTTAGTTCTGTTTCTATATAGCGCTTTGCAATTATATGTAAAATTTTTCCTTACTTAGTTGATAAAGGGAAATTATTTTCCATTTTTTAATTGTTATTCCTTTTTTTCATTAAGGTTAATTTATAATAAATTGAACTGAAAATAAATTTCTAATATATGGCAAATTAAGTAGTCGCCATGAATTACTTTGAATATTAATCCAAAGTTGAAATTTCTTAGGAAATATGCTAAAACCATTTTAATATGTTTGTGAAAAAAGAGAACAAAAGGGGTTGAGAAATATTGATAATTATTATATTGAATACGCGTTAACGTTTGGGTGGTCATTGTTGGTAATAAAATGCGCATCTAGTAAAATAAAAAAAATCACTCAAAAACCTCACAGAAGTATGGAATAGAATTAATGAATGAATGATGCTCACTCAGTGAAAACATTCCTATTCTCAACTTTGTGCTACTTCAAGAGAGTGTGTTGCAAAAGTGATAATTAATTTGCAAGTTCAATGCAAAGTAATTATTTTTAAATGTGTTGCTTTTGTATTCATCTTTTATCGTCTAAACGTTTATTTCAGTAGCTTTCAACCATGAGAAGCATAATTGAGAGGACATAAATAATTAATTGTTTACTTCAAATTTCATCAAAAATTAATAACTTTCTTACTAAATTTGCAAAGCATGCCAGAGGATAATTTTGTGCTGTAATGAAAACATTAAGTTACATAGTCAATTTTCGTGTTTTTTAATGAAAATTAGTGCATCAATTCTGGGTAAAATAAGAAGAGGAAAATAATTCATTTTTGAAAATGTTAAAGAATTGTAATAATAATATACGCCTAGTTCGAAACATAAATCATCAGGTACCGCCGTTCAAAACTCGTGGCTATATATGTAATGAAGTTAAAGAAATTCAAAGTAAGTAATTAGATGAAATTAGAATTTTATTTTAACTCACGTCTTATATATTCTCTATCTAGATATTTATTTTATTGAAAAATATTAATAATTCATTTAGTTAGCTTCTACTTCGTTGATTTATATATTCAGTCGTTAAAAATATATCAAATAGTTATCAAACCGTTAGACTAATTTTAATTTTTTAAAAACCCTTTCAACTTTCCAATCACTTAGTAGGACTAAAAAATATTATCTATTTAATAATTGAGAAGAAGGATTGATAAGAAGGTTACTTGTATATTAAGATCGTTAACAGCGATTTCAGAGTTAAAGAACGACATTTGCTTTATGGATACTGACCTTTAATATGACAAAAAACATTTATGTGAATTTAAAAAAACCGGGAAAAACATTTTGCCCCCTTCTCCTTTGTTGCTATAAAGATAAGATCAAAGACAAAATCCTGAACTAATTTATGTAACTTGATGATATTTATGGTTTTTTGTTTGATTCCAAACGATGGTGAATATTTGAGATAGGGCAAGTTTAAAAATTCGATGAGTGCATTACTTTATTTTCATATATGAGTACAGTTTGGTAAGTAAAGCATCGGTTTTAGAGATCTAAGATCAACTAAACAATTTGCGTCAAATTGAATTAAGTTCAGAATTAGTGCGGAATTACATGTAAAATTTTGTCGAAGATAGCAATAGCAATTATTTCAGGAGTGGTGGAAAAATATAAAATTTGTGTCCACATCGTATGAAGTCTAAAAAACATTTTACGAATAAAATGCTTGAAATAAAAGAAAATTTGCATGTTTTAGAAAATGTGCTTAGGCATTACACTAAGAATAATGATCTGGTAGTGGAAGCAGCTTAATGCTGTACTAATGAACCTAGCGAGCATTGGCCAACGTGTAAGCTTGCCAATTCATAGTGCTCGAGATTGATTCTAATTGGCTAGCCATCTGTGGTAAGGAACTATTCATTTCCGTGAAGCAATTGCAAAAATTACACTTCTCGTCATGGAAAAAGAAGTAAGTACAGAGAAGACATTGATGCAGTATAGTTTAGTTAAAGAAAAGAGAATCGAACACAAATAGGAAATAAAGTCAAAGCATCAAGAAGGTGCCTCCACAATTTTGACCCTGCATTTCGAGGTATCCTTTCTACTACTATACTACTGTGTCATGTTCAAACGTCCATATTATCATGCTTCACTTTTTCCACATTGACTGTTACATTAATTTGGATGGCTGTTCAATCACTCCAGATAAAATTTATTTTTGCAGTAAATTTATACACAAACGGTATTAGAGTAGGCATTATTTTAGCATAGCAGAGCTCACAAGTGTCCGCAAAAGTGTATCTCTAGCATGAAATGTGATGTGATGGGTCATTTGTAGCGGTAAATTTTCCATTTCGATGAAGTTAGTATTGCTTTTTCTCACTCATGGCATGTGGTGTTAAAACTGTATTCAAAATTTAGTTGAAATTCTTTTCACAAGTTTAGAAGAGGCAGTTAGTAAACTACAAAATTTAGCCACTGTCAACAAATGAACTTTGAGTTAATTCAATTCCAACATGGATCATGCGAGGAAGTACAAGTTCGTTTTGCAAGAATTTTGATCTCAAATAGAGTATAAAGACTCTAGAGAAAACCGTTGTAATTAGATCCTGTTCTTTTGATTTAATGTTATTTCAGCGCTTCCACTGAATTGTTAATGAAACTTGGCATAAACTCAGATTATATTTCACATTATATTGGACAACAAATAAAAATGGTTGCCTTGAGTCATCAGGATGTTTTGCAAGGATCTGAAGCATACAGTTCCACAGCGAAATGGACGATTTCGACGAAGCGAGAGAGGGTGTACTATTGGCATCCAAGGGATCAACAAGCAAAACAAACAACTCTCGAACAGTCAATGTGAATGCATGTTTTTAAAGTACCATGAATAAAGTGAACTTGGCTTATAGCAGATGGAAATATTTCTAACTCTTGATTGCACAAACAAAGTCAGTTTGAATTTCAAAAGAAAATAATAAAGATCCAGAATGTTGTTTCCTATTTTTCAATGACTTTGAACTAATTGTTCCTGTTCTACTCATAATTTAGCGTTATAATAACTTAACGGAGATGCAGTTTTAGTACAATTTTAGTACAATTTTAGTATTTAAATTAAGATGAAGTGTCGTCCCATAGCCAACATTTGCCTCATATAATTATGAGTCAAAGAGAAAGAGAGCTTGTATTTAAATATAATGCTAGTGATTCTACATCGTTTAAAACAATATTCAAATGAAAATCAGGGAATTAATTTTTAGAAATGCAGAGTAAAACATCTAATAATTTAAATTAACGACTCTGATGAAGTACACTTCAAATAATAAAGTAATGGTATTTCCATATTTGGCCACAATAAAATTAAATAACTAGAATCAATTAATAGTACCCTATCTCTTGCAAAGGAAGCTCTCTCAAATGAAAAGGCAGAACCTCCAACTCTCCGCTAATCTCTAAAAATTGACCCTCACCAGGTTTGCAAATTTCTGCCATCAGAGTTATCAGAGCATTGTAGGATTAGGAACGTACATTTTCATTTAATTCTCGATCCTGCCCTCGGCATTTTTAAACAACATCCTTCGATGCAAAGCTGAAACGAATCAAAGGCAACATTCTAAGCATTTCAAGGTATGTGTAAAGCAACAATTAAATCACCACAAATTATGTATTTTCGGAGACGAATAACCACAATTTGGCCTTTATCTGCCTGAATGGCTGTGATTTGGAAAGATTTCCACCACTGATGCAATAATTCCATCAAATTTACTAAATAAATCAATTAATCTTTGTGCATCACGTACAGTTTACTAATAAGGCAGCCCAAGTGTAAATGATCGAAATGTCACATATAAACACAATAATCGATTATAGATGTTAACATTATTTAGTATTCTGCAGGATGCGTAAGGTATCTGAGGACACTTATGACTTTGAAATCTGAACCAACCAGAAGGATGATACTACTATTACTAGTGAAATGAAAGACATGCTACAATAGTGTCCATAAAGGCGAAACACAAGAATTTGGAAATTGCAAGATCTTGAAAGTTGCCAGACCCTTCTTTTGCAAAGTTAGAAGGGAACTACTGAGTGAAAAGATTGGAAACGAATTGCCCGCCACGAGGAAGAGGAAGGACCATTGTCAATGCTCTGCCGACTCACCCATTC
>CAADRB010000136.1:86835-99957 GCA_900708905.1 Hymenolepis diminuta
TTTATAATTAAATAATCAGCGAGTTGAACAAATGAGGGTTTTGGGTATGACATCTCCATAGAAGAGTTTTTTTTGTCGACAACCATAAATCAATTGGCTGATAAACGTGGCAGACCAAATCGAGATGGCTCAAATAAGAAGAAGTTGAATCAAGAAGTATTTTAAATGTGCAGCTAACTTTTACTTTAGACAGTAGGCCACCAAGGAAATTGACCAAACGAAATATAAAAACGAGCATACTTTTAATATTTTACTCATTTTGAAGGCTAAAGAAAAATTTCGCTTTCGAACACGACGAGTCATGATGTAGTATGCCCAAGAGGACAGGGATTGAATTAATTTGGCAAGAAATGAAAACATCCATTTAATGAAGGCTATTTTTTGCTATCTCCCATATTGACTCAATATTAACTCCCGATTTCTGAACCCAACTTACACTGCAATTCAATGTGACTGAAAAGGAAATTGAATTAAGATTAACTTCAAGTCACTTATGAAACGCTGATTTCAAAATTCTCTCTGAAAGCACACTGCATTAAAATAGGTAACAGTGAGTTGCTGTTCTCACAAATCATGTACCACATTAAATCCAGGAAGCCGAAATTAATGCCCGTTTATTTTAACGACCGACACCCTGTGAAAAATATCTATTATTCTATCATGTTGAACTGGCTTTATTACACTTTTTATACCCAGATAACTCTGTGGTTATTTAGTTTAGCGACATTTGTGAAAGCCAGTCACTCTCTTGCAATGCATGTTTTAATGGTCACCATTTCAATCACGAGTCCACTCACACTTTCTCAATAGGATAGGGAATTCTCTTCAAGCTCTCAAGCTTGGTGCACGGTTGATAATAATATCCTTCAGTTATATAATATATATATATATATATATATATATCAGTTGTAATATAGATGTGAAGGATAGAAATTAGTTGATTGACTTCTTATTTTCTCATATCTCGATTTGTTTAGTTTGCATTAATTACCAATTCACTTTCATCCGCAATTTCGGCTAACCAGCTATTATTGATTTAAAATAATAGTGTACTACAACATTGAAAATGATTGAAGTACCAAGGAGAGAAAGCATGACCTCCTGTTTTCTGTGGGCAAGTCTTAATAATTAACTTCTCAGATCTCACACTGTAAATTATTTTTGCTTTTTTTTCATTTTCCATTGGACCAAATATAATGCTTAGAACTCACGTTCTCATATTCTACTGTGTTTGGACAAATACAAACAAGCCTACTTGCTGAAGTCGTTATTTTAAGATCATGCTACCATTTTAGCCTTTGATAGAGGGAATAATTAAAGTGGCTCGACCGACTATCACATCACAAACAACTCATCAATAAGCATAGAAAATTGTGACTGGGAAGCAGTTTAGAAATACGGGAATAGAATTACGAGATGTGAGTATTGAAATTGAAGTGTTCACCTCACCATTGAATAAATATTCCAAACGAATTCACAATTCAAATGATGTCACTATTTTATCTTTTATGAACTTTGTAAGTAGATAATTGGCAAAAGAATGCATTTTTGCATGAAGGACGAATCATTATCAGTAGGGTCAAAATCACCAACAGATTAATAAACTGCTACCTGCCCTTTTAGTTTTATTACTTAAACTTCCGGGATCACTTGCCGCGGATCGCCTTTTACTGATACAACATTCTCAATGCACTATATAGACTTCTTGATTTGCATGTGAAGTGGGGGCAATCATACTTCATCTCGCATATTAATGCGCACGTATTGGATACCCCATGTTGTTCTCATACCCATTTCAAACCTTCTCACTTATCTTTGTGTTGCGATGTATGCTAGAGATATTATTTTGAACCCCTAACTGCTGATCTGCGATATATTAAGATGAGCTAAATAGGTAACTGACAAGTTAATGATTTATTTAAAAGTCTAAGATGGGTAAACATCTATGCTTAATGGGAAACCCTGGAATAGGGAGGAACTTTGTAACTACACAGCAATGATATTTGATTTTTTTCAGCATTTGCACAGTATTTGTTGCAAAGAGATCAAACAATAACTCTCTCTACCAGAATGCTAGTTAGACCAGAGTGAGTATCGGTTCTATCATTTCACCTATTGAAAGTGAAATTGCACGAGATGAAATTAATCAATTTGCACTAGTTGCAAAAATAGATTGATAATTGCAAACCTCTGCAACAATTGGAGTTTCGGCATGTCCTTGACATCAAATTTGAGCAACTCTGTAAATACGCTCTCTTCTGCATTCAGACAAATCCAAAAGTGTTTTATATCCACATGTAGCAAAAAGCCCTATTAAATCTTCTATTCTTCCCACGTGGAGTGAAATTTACAATTTATCCGGATAATATCCCAAGCATTAACGTTGGGACAAATGTATTGTAATGGCAATTAAAAGTCCCAAAATATCCACAAAACAGAAGTAGTGAGGAGAAGACAGGACAAATAGAAAGGTTTTATAACCCCAGAAAGCGATGTCCAGTTGCTTCGGGGACATTATGCAATGTGCAAGTTTATTCATTGGTTCGGGTAGAAGATTTCACAATTAGGCGTTATTTTAAAGTAGAGGGGAAGAAAGCACAAAATGAATGTTAATGCCGTGAGGGAAAATGTTTAGCAATTTGCATGCTTTCATTTCCTCCTTGACAAAGAGTCAATGAAACTTGTTTTTCCTTTAAAGGGGCAATATTTTCTATTATAAACGCTCATAAATGAAAACAATTGAATATACTCAGCATATATTGAAATGCGTTTTTAAAACCTCATTTGTAGTAGTTAGTAAGCTATCACACAACATGTTAGGGAAAATACTCCCTACAGTTTCCTAACATTCTCTTTTAATGACGTATTGTTAGACCCTTACGTAATGCAATAAAATGCAATCCCTGTTATACAACACACCTGGAAATTAAATTGCCTCTTTCATTTCAAACTCGAATAACGAAGCTATCAAGCTTGACATGGTTTCCTAAAAACAAAGGACGCATTGAACGAAGAAATTCCTTTTTTGCAATATTCCTGACCTTAAAGAATGATGATAAATTAATTCCGCATCGAAATTACGTAGGTGAAATCAGTCTCATTAAGGCGAATGCCAGAGAAATTTATTGAATTCTTTCATTTTCCCCAAAGTTTCATTTAAAATCATTGGCAAACCATTATAAACGCTTCACGGTTCTGCCAAAACTAACAGTGGAAGGGACGAGGAACAAAAGATTTTCGATAAAACGAAAGTTATATAATTTTAGTTGGCAAATTCAGCATTAAGGTCAGACATGTGAAATAATAAGTAAGTAATTTTGTCCGGGTTTGTCCTGCAAGAAAAGTCCAGTGCGGTGGTTCTTGCTCGATCTCTCCAAACCCCGGAATTTTGGATTAAACGCAGTTTTCCTGTTGCTTTATTCGTCAAAGTATTTGAAAATATGAAAACGCATTTTCAACTTCAAGACTGCATTTAAATAAGTTAATAACCAAGATAGCTTCATCCAACTTATTTCCGCAAATAAAGTTGGAAATGTAGTGAAAATATTGGAAAGGCCTGAGTACAAAATGACATAATTAGTGAAGACATCCAGATATTCAATTATTTAAAAAAGAGCCAAGACACCACCACTATACAGTTCGAAGTCTAGTCATTTGGTGACCAATAAGGGGGAAGAGTTTTAAAATGTACATTTATAGATGGCCAAGAAATGGTATGAAACTCATAACGTAGAGTTTTATAAAGAAGTTTCATGGGCCATTGGTAAACTGTAAAGAGAGCATTTTATGAACAATTTCCATTTTAACTTAAGACATCTCGTTTTATTAAGTTTCCACGTTCAGATTAACTCTTACTCACTTTTCACGACTTATCTGTGTTACCTTAACCTACTTTATCAAAACAAAACTTTTGGCCAATCTCTTCTGTTCCCGTTCGCATCGCAAGAATGTGTGTTTGTGTAAAGTGCAGAACTTACGACAGCTAATTGCCACTGTTATGTATGTACTTCAACAACGTCAAGTGCTGTCATTTATATCAAAAGGATATATCTTACACATTGTCGTCAGCCTGGATACCTCCTCCCCCCCCCCCNCATCTCCTCCTTGTGATATTATTGCCTCAAAGATTCGCAACGCAGTGTTGGAGTTAGAATAACAACTAATAGCTGGCAGCTAACAAGTAACAACAACAACAACAACATCTGCAGACCAGAACACCACGAGCCAAAGGTGGCCAAAATGTACTTATCAAGCCACAATGAGGGTTCAAGAGCGAGAGTGGGTGGTAAGGAACGAAGGCGATCAGAGGACAGTATAGGAGCAGTGTATGACCACCGTGCCTGACTGTGTGTGTGTGTACAAATACAGTTTATATGAGTCACTTGGGCAAGGACGTGCGTGAGAGCCTGTGTGCAGGTGGGTTTCTAGTGCAACGGGACAGTTATACAAAGGAGAGAATCGATATACACGTTTAGACATGAGTAATGGCGGTTTTTTACCTTATAGGAAAATAAGGATGCCCCTGCGGCTCCGCGGGCGAAGAAAATCGAAGTATTGCCATAGAGAATACAAATAAGAGTAATTTGGGGAAAGCAAGAGGGTCATCCCACAACACCATTCACGATTATTGATGGTTGTCTTTGTGGCTGAACATAAAATTCCTTCTACTTCCATAAAATGACATCAAAATTCCCAATTAAGTAATTTAGAGCGCACTACTTTTATTACGTAAGAATCCAGAGGCAAATTCCAATGGAGAGTGGAGTTCATCCCACACTCATCTCACCATCAGTGTCTTAAGCAGGAAAACTGATTAACTTAAAAGGGAAATGTCCATACAAGTTGTTCTGTTAAATAAGGATTCTCTAGCCCTGTCATTCCACCGGACAAATTTAAAATTCCATATTAGTGCAATCACCGACTAAATTCCCCTCAAGTCTTAGTCTCCCTGTTATGGATATTCTTTGTTTTTAAATTCAATTAGTTTGCAAATTATTTAAGGGTGGGTTAAAATGGAATAGATAATGATTGTTAATCTATTCATAGGTCTTCTAAAACAATTGCAAAATGTAACATTGTCAAGAGTATCTTTTGATGCTTATGATAGGTATTACTCAAATGCCAGTTAGAACTTTGTATCGTTCCCCATTTTTAGCCTTTCAGTGTGTATGATGTGGAAAAAAACACTTGGTTATCTGATTGTACTTGGATATGCAAATCGGCATTTACAAAAAATGTCCTCCCAAAATAATATTTCATTTATTAAACCAATTTCGTTTAAGCATATTTTATCACAATACGGCGTTGGAGCCATCTTAATCGCGTCATCATATTCAAGAACTAGCATAAATTTAACTGATCTAGTAACTGAATTAATCTACCTGAAGTGAGATCTCTCCATCTATAAATATTGGTGCGCATGGTGTAGGGGAATGTCATTTTATTGAGAGAAGAATGGTAAAATACCGAAAGTGATTCAGGCGGATAGGGTTTGAGTGTGAGAGGATAAGTTGAGAATCGGAGGAATATTAAATCAATTGCATATGGAAATGGTTGGGTAGTATATGTTTCACTCAATGAATTTTAAGTACCATGAAGCGTTCTAATGTTTTCTAGTTCAAATATCATTATTTTTACCCTAGATTAAGTGGATTTATGATATCTGCCCACTCGGAATCATAGGTGTGCTCAATTTCTCTTTGTATTCGCTGTCTACTGGCTCATAACGTTGACTTGTCACTTGTTCTTTAATAAACAAAAATGAGGAACCGGTTAGTCACCTTCTTCTTCACTTGCTCCTTACTACCGGATTGTCCTAGGTCAATGTGGACGCTTTCCTCTTTCCCTCCAATCCCCTCCCCATTTCTTCCTCCCTCCCCTCTCATCTGTTTCCACTCGTCCAATATGCACGTCATGCTTTTTGGCCCTTTTTGGCTGTTCCTTCTCACGCGGAAACAGTTTTCGTACCCTGCGAGAGTACTGGTTCTAGGAGGGGGAAATCTAGCCTAGTTTAATCTACCTCCTAATGTAGCTTTATTGATAGGATCAAAGCCACTTCACATCCATATCCACATCGATTCTAGTTTATTAGTCTCTCATGATAAAATCCCATTAAACGTAGCATAGCACTTACTAACATACTAAAATAGTAATGACTGCTGATTTTACAAGGACCGGCTTTAATTACTAGTTAAGTCTCAGTGTACCTTTCAGTGGATGCATTGATATATTTTGTCATAAGTGTACAATTAACAAATTCTCACTCCATCGATCTTGCATGAAAGAACATATATTTATTTTCCTTTCTGTGCAGTCTCACAATACCTTCGATGGAAGACAGAACAACATTGACTAAACAGCACTACTGTGATATTGTGAAGGAAGCAACTATCTTGGTTTTCATGATGGTGATTTTCTAGCTGAAATATCACTGCATAAATACTTAGTAAGAATGAATTCAAAAGCATCGAAGCATCCCATACCACGCACTTGTTTAAAACACAATAAAATAAATAAAAAGCAACTAATCTCTCTTGACTATTAATAGGCAGGACAAATCAGTTTACAATTGCAACATCACAATGACGAAAGGTGCACCGTCATACGTCTACTCGCTACCTCAAAATCGGGATGATTTTTAATGCTTAATACTCACACTATTAAAAGTGAGCAACATTGAAAACTGTGAACTTCATACCCAATGGCTCTCTAATTTTTGATTCACTCACATTTTGCCTTTTGCCAATAAACAAAGTTTCCCACGTTCATCTGAAATTATCAACTGTGAGTGACATGCAATTCTGTAAGCTCTCACTAAATTCAGGCTGAAAAGGAGGTCGACACAGATATGTTCTCATGTAGGACAGTGTATTTTAGGCATACAACGCCCAACACCCTGACTCAATATTTGTCTACCTTTTATTTTATGATCGGTTGTAGGGATTTAGGTAAGCAGGAATGTTTATAATGAGAGTACATATTATTCTATATATGACTCGAACAAGTCCGTCCATCCGATAAAGTGATTCAAACAGAGGGAGACACATATCTCATTATATTAAGCTCTTTACTTCTACTGGACAGTTGGTGAAATTTTAAGGCATTTATCAAAAGCACTATCAAAAGAACGTCACAAGAGGCGTTACTTCATCTTTAATTTAGTAAATCCACCTGTACGCTTACGAAATCCGCCAGTTAGATTTGATCAGTGACTATCAGGACTCTGATGGTTGGATATCAATGTCCCCTCTTGCGATTTAGGGAACTCCCAACCCGAGTTGTCCAGCAAGAGCCTATCAGCCTACTCAGTTGACGAGTTATCATGTAAAAACTATTTATTTGGAGAAGACTTTTACTTCCACCGATTTCATCTGGAATAACTGCACACTCGCCTTCTTCTTATCTCCGGGTCTAAGCCAACTATAGTCTGATGGAATCTTTAGTCGGTGCAACAGTACTAGGCATTATAACTTCATCAAAACAGCTTTATTCCACTTGACTAAATAAAATTTTGTAGAAACAAGGAAAATCGGGGTTGGACTAGGGTAAAGGTTACATCTCTGTATTTATATGGACAATTAAAACACTTCAAAACTTCTTGCATCCTGTTGAGAATATGCACCCACACTCGTGTTTGTTTCATGGCTTCCTTAATATCACTTCCATTTGAATCGTTGCGCACTCCCACAATGTATCTTCTCCTTAGCAGGTAATGAGCTGTTTTCGCGTAGTGTATTTTCGTGTTGATTTGCTATGACAATTATAATGGCTTTTGCCGTATTATTCTCCTTTGCTATTTTTGCTCATCTCCTCCCCTCCCTCTGGTATTGTCTAATGAATTACTTCCACCTGGCCTCACAATAGATAATTATCATTAGTTGCCTCCGTTTAAGACTCATCTGGCTGGTTGGCATTGGTGTGACTTATCAACACTTTTACCATCTTAAGTCAGTTTTCCGCTAATTGGCTTTCAACCAGGCCATTTCAGAGAGCATCTCCTACTTATCTTATCAGTGTTAGTTATATAATGAGGAAGAACCACACTTTATCCGCTCATTACTAAACAGGATTCCTCATTGTTCACTTCTAAATAAGCTCGACGTATTTATTCAGCCAAATTATACAACGTGATAGAAAGCTGAAACTAGTCAAACGAATGATATTTGCAATATGTTTTGCTCCCCATTCAACTTTCAAATCTAAATTATTTATTTTTCGAATTCTTAGTTTTGCCACCTTTCCAATTCTAGCATGAAACAAAGTTTATCCGCTCTGAATATAATATAATAAGTAGGCATTTACGCATTTCATCTTTTACCATTGATCACATACGGTGGCGCAAAGTAGGTCCTTTCATACATGGACAATAATAAAGCAGCACAACCGGGGGATAGGGGGGACGATTGAAGTTGAAGTTGACAATAAAGTCGGCTCATCGAGAGGGCTAATCAATATTTGATATTAGCCATCAGGTTGCAAGCCTTTCAATTATCAGCCCGACATTTGATGTCCGAATTTCAGAAATTATTTCGCCTTTTGTCAACAGTGTCCTAACCACTTTAGTTCATTAGTTCATTGATTTTGGATTTTTTGAGTCCTATTTTGTTCCAAGAGCTAATATATCAACGAATCATAAGTTACTTTACGGTTCTGCCTTAGAGGCACCCAATAGAAAAGGCCCATTGTGGGTTACACAAACACCTTGCTAACATAATATTCCTTCATTACTCTAACTGTATACCTAACTTTAAATCTACGCAGGATATTTAATAATTTTAGATTATCCCATCTCTGCCACGTATTTTTCAGTCCACTTAAAAAGCTCCGTTATTGGGGGAAAAGAATGACTGGAAGTGACTAGACCGGCCACTATGGACTAAAAAGTGGTCAATATGCACTGGACGTCGAAGACGAGCATTCACTGCAATCCAGGGAGCAAATCATGACATTTGAATTTTGGAACGTAAACTGACCATTTAGTGAGTATCGTACAACCGGAATCCATAAATGAAGTGAAGACTATTTGATGTCTTGACGCTACTCTCAGCATCTTTCCGACCCTCTCTCCATCATCTTCTCTTGGACGTTCTGCCAATCAAATCCACCTACTTTCCACACCCGTAATTGTAAAATTGTGCATTAATGTGGGTAACAATGGGGTTTAACTTGGAATGGATAAATACGATTAATTAGTAATTAATCTGACATTGTCCCTTCAAAGGGAGGCTGACCAATTTAGGCATCTTAACTTATTTTCAGTACATAATAGCCAAATAGTAATGGAAATCACCAGGAGTATTTTAACAATATTCTGTTTCTTAGCATTAGTATTAGAACTAGTATTGATAAATAGATAAAATTTCATTTTCACATTTCGTTCAGCTCTTCAACACACATTAACATGATGTCATCAATGCCGTCATTCTGGCCTCAGGAACGCGAATCCACGTTTGGGTGCTTTGAACACGAGAAAAGAAAATAGCAACTATGTATGAGGATAAAACTCTGATGGGCCGCATAAAGTCTATTGAATTGTCGCCTTTGGCAGTACAAGGATGCCTGATCGGAGTTATTCATTTGGCAATGTCTTAGTGCAGGCCAGGTTCATGTGCATATAGTCAATCAATTTCCCACTAGCGCCGCAATAATGCTTCCAATCGCTCAATTATGGTATGTCCACAATTTGAAAGAACCTGGAGGTGATTCAAACGTTGCACACTAGCAAAGTCACAAGCAATTTGGATTTAGAATTCGACACCAACCTGTTCAAAGGGTCTTTGCGAAAATAAAAAAACAACGGCAGATATTCCAAACTGTGTGAACTCTTGAACCGGGTCTCATCCTGTTCCTCCATATTATAGCTAAGTATCCGTTTGTTCAAATCCTAATAAACAATACAAATAGCTCCAGTATTAAGTGAATACATTAATTAGTTCACTCTGTATGGCAACTTTCGAAAGGCTAAATTGTATTGACTGCAAACGATAGGACGCTCAACAAACACTGGGCGTCACAAAAGTGACCGTTCAATGCAAATCAATAGATCTTGTCTTAAATGCAAATTTTCGATTGCGAACAAATACGCTATGATCCACATACACAGAGAGGACGAGGAATCGGAGAGTTAATTAACGCGTTGCTTTCGATACCTCGGATTATTTGATTTGCATTTATTAAAAATTCACTTTCATCCGCAATTTCGGCTAACCAGCTATTATTGGTTTAAAATAATAGTGCACTACAACATTGAAAATGATTGAAGTGCCAAGGAGAGGAAGCATGACCTCCTGTTATCTGTGGGCAAGTCTTAATAATTAACTTCTCAGATCTCACACTATAAATTATTCTTATTTTTTCATTATTCATTGAACCAACTCTCATGTCTAGAACCCACATTCACACAGTCTACCATATTTTGGATAAACACAAACAGTCGTGCACACACACACACACACATGAGCAAGTGTTCTTGCTGAAGTTGCTACTTCGAGATCATGGAAGATTGTGCTGCTGTATGCTATAAGTCAAGTAGTACTGTCTTAAATCAAGATCTAACGCGAAAATCAACTATCATCAAGAAATAGTTTATTCTTTCAGACGTCAAAGTATACAAAGCAGTTGTAAATGGTACATAAATTGCAAATATTGCACTTCAGTGCCCATTTTCAGGTGAAAACATAGATTTCGTAGAATAATCATTAGTTCAGTAATATTGCTATTTTGGAGACGGATTTCTATTAATGGAATTTGAACTCCTTCTTTGACTGAAAATATCACGATTCAAAGAAATGTAATTGCGATGCGATTAGAATTGTGCACTAGCAGTTGGACTAATAAAAAGTGCCCTGAGTGTAAAGGAAGTAGTCAGATTTATTGGACGATATCTGTGTGGGAACGAGATTAAAACTCTTTTCAGAGCACTCACACACTAAATCTACCAAACTTTATTTCCTTCTTCCTTGAATAATAGGCATATGCTTCGTTTTTATACCATTATGACAGAGAATTATAACTGGAATAAGTGTGCTTAAATTCATCTTTCCTTCGTTAGATTGTGTCCTTGAAATCTGGTGCTTGGTATTAAAGGTGCCATTATTCAGGACATAATTTAGATTTACTCATTCAATTTACAAGTACAAATATGACGAACAAAGATAAAACAAACACCAAAACTGGCAGATAAATATATTCCTTTCAAAATATATTCTGATACATAGAACTGAGAAATTAGGAGAATTTTTAATTGCTTAAATTTCTTCTTCTAACGAAATTATAACATATGGAATTTGAACTCACTTCACATTTTCTAAACTGCGGAATTAAGCCTATTAATTTATCAAAGCATCCTTCAAATGGTCCAATCAGAATTATCAAAACAATGCAAAAACAGGTCTTCAATATTCCTGGTATCCGATTTCGTAATAATATGTCCCTGCCTAAAAAATTCAAATACGCAGCACAATTCCAGAAATACTCCATTTTATATGCAATTCTATTAACAAATCTAAGATGGCAGTTTCAGGAGGGTGAATATTATGCACCCATTTGTCTATCTTAAATCCTCTCCACTGACAATATTAACGATTGCCATTCGATTTAGTGATGATTTATTGCAAATAAATCAGCCCTTTGTGGATTATATATTTAGCCAGTTATAAGGCTTCAGTTCCATGGTTGAATTGAAAACCTTCTGCGATTGTTAATCAGTCTCCTGGTTATTTTATCCGTCTTCAAATCATGATGGTCGATCTTGCAACTTCAATTTGGATTTTCTCCCAATGTTTGAGAAGGCTGAAACGCCATCTTATATTATATTCAACAGCTAGTGGTCAAAGTAGCAGAGATACGACGGTTAAACGGTTTAAATTAGCAGATCCAGGGGATATCCAAACGATATCACGATAAAGTACGCTGTTAAGTTTCTTGGAGTTAGATGATGTTCAACACTAATTTTTCCTAACGATATGATTCGTACAAGTTAAGGTAAGGAAGAGTGAAATTAAAACGTTCTAATCTAGACTTTATTTAGATCAGACATAGTTTCGGTTGTGTCTCTTCTTGAAGACTCTTGAGAGAACATCTGCATTGCGTATTGATTTCTTTTATAATTATTTGTTTTAATTCACATTTTTGCACATTAAATCACGGCGTCGCAGAGTTTCATCCCCAAATTGTGATAGATTGTGAATTTAAAATTGGTATTTGCCCCTTTAATGTAGAGAATTTGTTTTTCTTGAAGAAATAGTATTCTTTTGAAAATGAAATTCCCAAAAATTTGCACGATTTAAATAACAAATTCAAATTTGGATATCAAATTTTATGAGCTATAAATTCCCCTGAGCTAAAAGAATTCCACTTCTTGGACTTCATAATATGTGTAATATATATTTGCCTTTTGTTATCCTTCGAGTGACTTTTATCCTAACTATTGCACATGCAATTGGTGAAATTAATGAAATACATCCAAAATTTACCCATTTTGCATATTGTCATTAAAACCTTCCAATTGCATGAATTAATTTGCAAACTTTTTAATAATCGGAACCTAAATAAATGGTATATGCTCACTTTTATAATTGTCACTAAGTTGGGTTCCAAGTGAAAGAAAGTGTTTTACATAATAAGGCTTAAAACTTCATCATCAAAAATATTTCATTGAAAGAATTTTACTAAAAATTATGGTATTTATATAAGTCCTTTCTCAGTGTTTGCCCATGTGAGATATGAATTTTATTATTTATATTGTAAACAAATAATTAAAAATGTAAAATGTTAATGGAAAAGGAGCATAAATTAAATGACTGAAAATTTAAAAATAGGGTAAATAGAGATTTTGAGTCCTTAATTGATGGACGAAGAAATTTATTTATGGAAAGAATTATTTTTTATCTCTACTTTTACAAGATATTTTACCGAGGTAAAGTAAATATTTACAACTTTCTAATAATTTTTATCCATTTGTGCTTTAAACATTTCCTATTGGGAGTCTTCCGACCTGAGATTCTGTGACTCATGAATTTTTGTTAAACACCCTGGACAACATCGAAGGGGGAGAAATCGGTGCTGTTCACTTGTTGTATCAGTTTGTTCTGATTGATCGAGCGTTTGCAGTTGTCTGATATT
>CAADRB010000137.1:0-38816 GCA_900708905.1 Hymenolepis diminuta
AATACAGTGAATGAGGTAGAAAATTGAATTAAATAGATTAGTCTCGATGAGTAGACCTTGAATAAATTTCAGTTTCTGGAGAGTGTGAAGAATAACTCTCTAATCATTCCCAAAATTACCCTTTATTTGCATCCACTATGACAACACTTCGATTTTTCGTCCACGAAGCCGCGGTGAATTATTTATGTCCCTACTACAAAAAATCTCAACTTTACCTTTTAAACGCGTTTATCGATTTCCCCTTTCTATAATCGTCCCGTTTCATTAAAAGCACATCTGTACTCATGTCCCCACGCGCTTCCCTGCCCAAATGACTCCTATAAACCGCTTTTGTATTCCCACACACGCACTAGTCATACCTCTCTCTCTCTCTCTCTCTCTCTCTCTCTTGAGAGAGTGGCTTGATCAGTTGTTGTGAGATGTTAGCTATCAGCCGTTGGTTATTATCTCAACCCCAACAAGTATTTTGAAACATCAACATTAGTGTTAAGACAGCAGGTACACAATATAAAGAGGCTAGTGTGTGGAAAACTGAAATTGTTATATTCCACTTTAATTTTCAGCTACCTGAATGTCCATCGGCCACAAAATTCGGACGAGCTCTAGCTCATACTGTTAGCGAATACGCACGAAAATGTCAGCATCTTCCTCAATCTAGTTTGGGTTATTCAGAGCACAAAACCCCCGCCATATTGGTGGTGGTTTCTGATTGTGAGACGAATATTTTTGACCAGCGTAGTATTGAGGAGGCTGTTCTACACGCCAACTCCTCTATTCCCATTCTGAGACGCACTTTTGCTGAATTGGCAGAGGTCGCAGGAAGAGCTGTCGTTGAATTAGGCACTAGTCGACTCTTTGTGTAAGTCTCTTTTCATCATATTTAATCAGTAATTTCTAATGGAATGTCTCTATTCGATTTATTGCGCTTTAGTGATGGTCATGAGATCGCGGTTATTTACTACCGAACTGGCTATGCTCCGGATCACTTTAATGAGGAGGTAAGTATATTATTATCATTAATTTTAATATTAGTAATTTTCGTGTTGTTGGTTCTTGGGTGCAATTTGATTCCAACCACTAGACCAGTGTGTACAAATGAAGTTGTGTTGTTGAATTATTAACTAAAAGCGGTGATTGACAAGTTCATCTGTGAAGTCACCACATTTAAAGATTAGATGGTGGCGCCACTCATCTTTATAGTTACAAAACTACGGTTTTGAATTGAGCAATTAAATGTTTAATTGCATTTTGAAAGAGATGTTATTATCTCTTGTTCGCCTACTTCTCAACCTTCTAGTGTTATGTCAATTGCGGATGAGCCATTTTGAAAAATAATTTACTAACCGTCTCCTCAAGGCGAAAGTGTTGCATTTTCGATTATTTCCTTGATATCTATGTATCTTTATGCTGGCATTGTTGCTGTTTCCAACGTCCATAATTTAGTTTCCGATAAGGAAACAGGCCATTGGATATGCTACAATATCTCTAGAAATCAACTGCGAATTTCAATCCGTGGTTTGTTAAGTTATAAGCTAAGCTACTCCACTTTGTGGAACGATAAACATGTTCTGCGTTAATTGAACCATCTGTGCATGCCGCAGTTTCGTAGTGTTTATTGAAACTTCATGTGGCTTCACTATCTGTGTAGTCCGCGTAGCAAGCGATCACCGTGCATTAGTCAGCCATAAATCATCCATAGAGGAAGGACTATAAAATATTCATTTACCCTGGTGGGCTTTTATTATTCTGAGTGGTTCCATAATGGCCGTTTATCAAAGCAGTCTAAATGACACCTTTATTGCTAGTCGGCAAAACTGACTTCTCCTAGGTCGTCGTGTCATGGTTTGTACTCCGCAATAGCTGATTTATTATCTCTGTGCAGTCGAAAGTGCACTGTGTATAGTATTCTTGAATTTTCCTGGCTTAGTTTTGAAGGCGCATCATCACTTTTTATTTAAGAGTGTTAGTTGATGGACTAGTTATGTCTTTTAGAAGTTAGTTGTGATATTTTTCTCAGTCTCAATGATTTCTCTCAGTTTACAGTTAGAACTTGTATTTAAGGAGTTTCTAGAATCCCTTTATATGCTAAAGAATGAAAATGATTAAATACGTTGAGATCGTAACTTTCCAAGAACCTTAGGCCAATGATCGTAGATTATTTGTGCATCTTAGCGTATGCATTTATAGGCGAGTACCTCACGAAATAACAATTGAATGAGAAAATACCGCAAGAGAAGTCCTGTCTTAGAACTCACTAGTGTAGAACGGACAAATTGAACTTCACAACCAAGAGATTGGAATCAGACAGAGGCAGATTATTTGTATTAGAAGAGAAGAGAGAGCAAAGCTTAACGTGCAGATACTTGATAATGAGGGAAATTCAATAAACAGCTTAAAGGCTTAGGAATGAGTCCTATACAGGACCACGTGAAGACAGAAAATCGAACAAACCCTTCTGCCTAATGGAAAGTGAATGAAAATAGCAAAGATCAATCATTCGATGATTAATTCATTCATATAATACAAGACTGTAAACATATTTAAGTCTATGAAGCTTACTAAAAACATAAGAGTCCATGCACCCAGTTATCTGTTTCTTTAGTTGAAACACATATTACCACATTTTTTACTCCTACCTTTCTGTTAATTTCGCAGGCTTGGAGAACGAAACTACGACTTGAGAGAAGTCTGGCAGTAAAGTGTCCTTCAGTAGACTATCTTCTGGCCAATATGAAGTTAGTCCAGACAGCACTGGCGTCGGGTCCAACTGTGTTGTCTCGCTTTGGAAAGGGAGCTGAGGTGGAGAAATTGGTTGGAACCTTTGCCAAACAGACAGTACTCTCCACTGATTTTCACTTTGCCGACGCTGCTGTTATCGATCGTATGGTGGCTGAATGCAGAAAGGATCCTAGCAAGTTTGTTCTCAAGCCTCAAAGAGAAGGGGGTGGTAATAATATCTTCGGAGGTAGGCATTGTTTCAGCTTTCTATCTGACTATGTTACTACTCATTAATTTTATCAGCAGTTTCATATACGTTGTATTTTAATTCATTATGATGGGACGAATTATCATATTGTTTTAATCAATTTTCAACTGATCATGATACTACTATCAACTATATCAGTAGATATTTCGTGTTAGCATTGTGGCTTGTTCAGGCCAACTCTATTCATAATTTGAAAGTCTTATAACAGGAATAGCAAGTTGGACTTGAAGAAAAACCAAACAAGCTTTGGAATAAAACTTAACTGAATAAGGTGAAGATATCATGGGAGAAAAATAATGTTCTGTTTAATCTGTTGGGAGTTGGAGTAGGTCTTATTTAGAAAAAGGAATTGATACAGCAGCATTGTCCGCTTTCTGGTTTGCCCTTTTAGCGAAAAGTCCACGAATATTTGCTGTCACTTTGTATTAAGTGTAGGAGGATGGTATGGAGGTGGGAGTCAATAAGTCTATGAATTAGATAAGACCATGGTATGACTAAATGTCAGAGCCACTTAATTGTCATTCCCAAAAGTATCTCATGTTAAAAGCCTAAAGACAGGTTTAATACGTCTGTTAGGGTACAGGGCTTTGGATACAACGAAATATTAACAGGCCCCTTATCAAGATTTAGGTTAGCCAAAAGGTTTTATATAAATGGCAAGGTAAAATGATTGACTGAGGGAGGCAATTCGTAATTTAGAAAGGCCTCTGTAAATTTGGATGTACGAGGCCTTCATTATACTAAGAATCAGAGAGAAATCGGACGAGCGATCAACTACGTAATCCACGTGCACATTGAGATAAGAAGGTTCTGGAACATTCATTTTGAGGCAGATAAATACTCATTGAGGCGATAATCATTAATCACATACTGACCCCTTGGTAATATCGTGAGACGAAAGTAATAACGCTGCTGAATCATGATTTAATATCATAATGATTATAATGTTGGGATAATTTCTAATGATCTTAGACTGGCTGCTATAAGCTTTCAGTTGTAATACTGTGACATTTTCCTTTGCAGAGGATATTATCCAAAAATTGGATGAAATAATGTCCAAACCGGAAGCCAACGCTTACATTCTTATGGAGAGGTTTGAACCCCCGTTGATTGAAAATTGTGTTGTTGGAGCCGATTATTCACCACCAATCATGAAAGAAATGATCTCAGAATTGGGAATCTATGGAATTTTGCTCAGGTAAGCTTTGTACTCTCGTATTAAATGACTTTGATTCCTTTTTTCGTTGATAATGCAATGTGTTTCGTGTTTTCTCGTTTGTAGCGACGACAAAGTTGAAGTGGAGAACGACCATGCTGGCCATCTTCTGCGAACAAAGTTTGTCGGAGTGGATGAAGGTGGAGTTGTCACTGGATTCGCGAGCCTTGACACCCCACTTCTTGTTTAAAGTCCCTCTCTGATTATTTTTTTCTAACTAATTCTTGTGATTTCGATATTCCATTATCCAATTCGTATTTTCGATATGAACCTTAAAAATGTGGACGTATAACTCTGATATAAGCATTGTATTAGTAGTAACAAGAAATGACATAATATCTATTATATGGGATGGAAGACCGAAGAATTGGATAAAAACTTGAACCTAATGAACTATAATAACAAGCAAGAAGGTATGAATGACATTATAGGTAGTAATGGATATAGGCGGGGATTCATATACAAGAATACATCCACGATCATTGTCAAGGGATTTCATGACAAGCGGCGTAGTGAAGCCAATGGAATGCCTGAATAATTATATTGACCAATAACCAATATGAGCAAGCTTCCGCGCATTTGACGAATAGTGGGCGGAGTAGCTCAGTTAAAAATCAAAATCCTAGCACTAATTCAGTTATTTAATCTATGGGATGAAAACGGATATTGCTTTTTAAATTTTGGCTTATTGTATACAGTGTGTATAAGTCTAAATGAAGTGTTGCTTAGGCCTTTACATCGCCTATGCCCGTTAATTCTAGTGAGCACTTTGGTTTAAGCGACCTATCCAAACCTAGGGCTATGAAAAGGAATAAGAGACTGGGGATGGGAAGTCCGGCCACTATCTGTGCCTGTTATTTTATCAAACACGAAAGACGTAGAAAGCTATGAAGGGATCTAGTAGTTGGATCTGGCACCAAAAGGTGAAATCTAGATTCAATGGTTCAGTGAATATTTGTATTATGATAATGACTTGAAATGAGCGGAGATTTTGAAGGGCAGACGACAGAGCGGAGAAATCTGATCAGACGAAGTCAGTTTTACTTAAGTTGCTAGTCAAGAAAACCCATCTGCGACTCCTATGTTAAAACTCTCATCGTTGAAATGAGTTAAAAACAGACAACTCTTACCTTTTACTAATTAACTACCCTATAGCCGTAAAAACACCTCCTATCAAGATTATAAACTTTTAGCAATCTTCAGAAATAAGCTATAATAGAAAATGATACCTATGTATATCTGAAACCGAAAAGTTACTATGAGTAATAAGAGGCTCATCAAGGGAATCGAAATCTTAAATTATCATTTATTTTATATGCAGTATAAATAGATTCTGAACCCATGACCTCTGATGAAGTGAACAAATTACATGATATGTTTCGTGATTAATCTTGTTTTAGGCAAATTTTCGATAACCAGAATCGTCTTTTATTAATTGACACTGTTACCAAGACCCTTGATGCGATGCGCAAATCATTATACCTGTGAACTCTAATAAAATTCTTTTTCTAACTCCTTAATCAGCTTATGCACTTTATCTAGACTGTAACTATTCTGTCCATATATAATATCTGTGCACTCTAACTGACTGGTATACTGCCTCTCTAATGTATTGCCCTTATACTTACCCATAAATAATGGTCAGTGAAGCTTGTTCCACGTATCACGATCCGGATTGTTCCAGCGCCTCCTTTCTCCTCTCCAATTATTCAATACACATAAGACCATACAAACTCTTAGTCTTCTCACTCGAGAAAGACTGTTGCATCTTGTTAGTCTCTAAGTAGATTTTACTTACGTAAAGGAACTATCAAACCTAATGAAGTCGACCTCTTAATATAGTTCTGCTTTATACCCATTTGTAAGCTTACGCAAAGCGCCGTCTTCATAATTAGGAAAGCCAACTTTTAAATTAGTGTCACCCAGATGACTCCTACCGCAACCAACCACTGACTAGCACTATCTCAGCTAACCAACCGTCTTTTACGTTCGACTATCCCCAATATTCATTAAAATTACGTTAATAAATCTCGTCTCACCTCTGAAAATCATTCCTCATCCATAAACAGAAGCATGTCATAAGTAACTTTCCGATTTTGTAAAACAACAGAATAGACAAAAACCGCACACATCAAAATAAAAAAGGTAGACAGCTACTCCACTTCACCCATATTACAAACACAAATTATCAAAAAACAATTACGTGGAGAGCAAATGATCTAGCTATATCAAACGAACACTCAAGCTTCGAAAATTAACACGACCAAACAACCAATATAAAATGGGACCAGCTACGTCTAATATAAATTAAAAGCACTTAAACTCCCACATTAAAGTGGTAATCAGTGATGTTTCACAATACCGTTCAAATATCCACAATCAATTGAATACAAAGCAATGGTAAAAAACGTTTAAAGACCAGCCTAAAAGGTATAAATAATAAAGAGAAATGGACCAAATTTATAAAAGAATAATGACTTTGGAGGCAATATTGAATAATATCATTATGCAATTGGTTGTTGCACGTCAAACCGATAAAGTAAAAGTAAATTTAGCATAAATAACCCAAATAAAACAAACAAGTCACACATCCGTAAAATATGTATTAAATTATGCCGCAACCTTTGGGCGTTCCAAATCTTTCTTAAGGGGACCCAAGAAGGCCTTTTTCTCGGCACGAGTCTGGAAGCGACCATGACCGAACTTAGAGGAAGTGTCAATGAACTTGAGGACAATCTTCTCCTGGGCTCTGCGGCTGGTCTGTTGGATTAGGCTCTTGCGTAGGGTAATAACACGCTTGCGAGGACCCATACAACAGCCCTTAATCATGATGTAATCATTCTTTACTTCACCGTAGTGTGGGAATCCACCCATTGGGGTAATATTCTTAGCAGTAAGATCGTACTCAGTTGAGGCGTTGCCCTTGGGCTTGATCAAGGCTGCGAGCTCCTTGTTCTCTTCCTTGGCGGCTTCCATCTTTGCGGCCTCAATCTGAGCTTGAACGCCTACACACACAAACATTATTAATTGGTTTTCTTCGCTAATCAGTAGACTTACCGAGACCAATACGATAGATCTTCTTGTTCATCTCGGTACGATGGAAGTAACCCTTCTGACCTGCACGAGCCACACTGCGACCAACACGAGCTGGATGCCAAGCACCGATACAGGCGACCTTTCGCAGCCCCTTGTGAGTCTTGCGAGGCAGCTTCTTTGTGTGCCAACGAGAAGTAACACCCTTAAATCCCTTGCCCTTAGTCACGCCGATCACGTCAATCATCTCATCCTGAGCAAACACGTTCGCAATTGGGACTTGCTTCTCAAGATGCTCACGAGCCCAGTCAACCTTTTGAGCAACTGTACCACCGTTCACCTGAATCTCCATTATGTGCGCCTTCTTTTGACGGTGTTTCATCAAACGCATCTAGCAATCGAATCAGATCATCAAAATGTACAACATACTTGGGTGTGGGCAATGACACGAATGACAGCACAGTACTTCTTCATTTTCTTCAAGTCGGCGTTGATTGATGCCTGACCAGCCTCATCAGCCCACTTCTTGGAAGCCTTGGTAAAAGCCTTTCGCTTCGACTTGCAAAAATCCTTGTAGAAGCGACGACGGCATTCCTCACTCAGATGCTCAGCCCAGACAGTCTTGAAAGTGCGGAGACCGTGGGCGGTGTGGATATATCCAACAATGCCCACAATAACCATTGGTGGGCACTCGAGGATGGTAACGGGCTCAACAACCTCCTTCTTGTGCACCTTTGAGCCGGGACGGTCGACATCACGGAGAACGTGGGTCATACCAGACTTGAATCCCATGAAGGCAGTTAGGTGTGGAGGTTGGGATCGTCTGTCCTTTGGGAAAGCCTTGCATTTACCACGAATACGACGACTACGCTTCTTTGGGGTGAATCCCAAAGAGCCGTGACGGGGAGCTGAAAATTTTCTATGGCTCTAAAAACAAAGGGAATTAACAAACTATTCGTCAGCATAAAGCAATGTAAAAATGCTTCGACTCACCATCGCCTGTAGTTCTACCACGAGTACCCTCTAAGAATAGCACTTTTAAACAACTAGATCGCATAGTAGTGGAACAGTTTAAATACAATTTAATTGCAAAATTTAAATGAATATTTTTTGTATTAATTTAAAACCTTCTTACGCATGGTTTTGTTTTGGGTATTATTTTAGCCATATTTATTTCATTTACAGTTTTTATAATTACATTTATCCATTTACTCTAAGAATTTTTGTTTTTAGTTGGGCTTATATAATCACGAAAAGTGTAATTAGAACGGAAAAGTATTTATTTAGACCCTAGAGGAAGTATGAATAAATTTTCCACTGTGAGCGATGTATATTTCTAAAAAATGGCCGTGACAGATGTGTATTCTGTTTGATTTTCCCGGCACAAATAATCCAAACATGCTTTTGCACTTTAATAAAATTCTTTTCTTTCATGTACTTATATTTGTTGACATAAAGAGGTATGACTTGGACAGGGACCGCAGATAAGGAATTGATAAATCCATTCATGCCGCTTGAACAGTTCAATTGTGTGTGCGAAGGTTATGCAAATTTACATATACTATACCACAACTTACGTATATATTGATAATATTCTTTTCATGAACTTAAAGTATCAAGAACACTTTAAATAAATCACAACCTCGTTTGTATCAAAATTGAGTGCCTATGAATATTGTATACTCGTTAAAATATTATGAAAAATGAAAATAGCACGTAAATACATGCGACATATATGAAAAGACAATGTGAGAGAGGGAGTCATTTTTTTAATAGAAGAGTAAGGACGTTAGGTCTATCGGGGCTACATCATTCGAATAGACAGAATATATCAAGTCACTCATGCCGCCAGATCAGTTCGGAGGTGGCAGATAAACCACCCCAATTTATTTATTAGTAAATTAAGTTTATGTTATAGCCAACTGATGTCTACAACATCTGGCGATTATTAATGATTAACTGGCGATACGATCACTACTATAGTGTCCACAGGTGGTCTCGCTGTGTGTTTGCGTGTTTGCACACAGATACCTAAACGGATGTCTATCATCGCGCCGAGACACCGACAACGATACATGGCTGACGTTTAACAAAGAAATGTTTTGTATACAAACCTAATTTACTGATTAATAAATCGGGGTGGCTTGTCTGCCACCTCCGAACTGATCTGACAACCTGAGTGTCTTCACTTATTCCATCTATTCGATGGAACCCCGAGGGACCCACACCTCGCCTCAACAAAAACCAAAGTTTTAATTAATTGTTTTAATTCAAAATAAAACATGTGCGTATATGTTACGGTTCCAATATTTCATTAGGTGACAACAACCATCTGCATGATCTGCTATAATTTATTTAGAATCCATTAGTAATTGCGTTAGTTATAAATACAGATAAGCCAAATCCAAACGCGTTTCATTATAATAACCTATTCTTATTGTGCGACTTATGATAGCCTATCATAAAGAAACTAATTCAACTTAAGAGAAAACATTTAGTCGGGAATTAAATAATGGAAAATAAAGAACATTAAATATAAGATTTGTTTCGCAGGAAAATATCGATTTTGTTTTTATTAATAAATTATAAAAAGATAAATTAACTTTTGAATCCGCTAGGAGATATTTAATTTTTCAAGCCAAATCGATTTGGTTTAGTCTGAGGGATAGCCCTAAAATTTGCCGATCATGAATGTTTTAATAGCCTAATATGGTACTTAACTTTGATCCCCTTGCGACAGGGTGAAGTATCCATTGGGAATGTTTTTGAATTTATTGGACTTCATATGTCTAGTCACTGTTCCGTATCAGCTGTACTTAAACTCCCCTTGTTGTTTATCCCTGCCAGATGTGTCCTGAGCTCCTCCAAGCTGTTTATTTTATTACTTGAAATTTATATTTGCCCTCCTGAAAAAATATATACCTATCGCTACCTCTATTCGCACACCACAATTTCCAGCACCAGCAAGCTACACACCTGATTTTCTCCCGTTCATTCAAGGCTCCTGCCACCAGAGCTGCCGTTTTCAACTGTTACATTTATCATTTTTTTTCTTATAATGAAGACTGTTTAAATTATAATGAATTAGTCTACTGAATAGTTAGGGACCAAAAATCAGTCACAATCCTGGTAACTTCTGATAGACATTAATGTATTACTTTTTAGTCTTTCTTTCATGGGTTAAAGTGATAAGCTATATCAATAGGCACTATATCAAATTAGAATATAGCGATGTCCTCGATTGGCTCTTGCTATAGCCAGCAGATGTCTATCAACACCAAGCGATTAGAAATGATTAACTGTTTTGTATATAAACTGTCATAAAGTGGGGGATCATCTATTGGGGCCATATCGATCAAATAAATGGAATAAGTGAAGACACTCAGGTTGTCAGATCAGTTCGGAGGTGGCAGACAAGCCACCCCGATTTATTAATCAGTAAATTAGGTTTGTATACAAAACATTTCTTTGTTAAACGTCAGCCATGTATCGTTGTCGGTGTCTCGGCGCGATGATAGACATCCGTTTAGGTATCTGTGTGCAAACACGCAAACACACAGCGAGACCACCTGTGGACACTATAGTAGTGATTGTATCACCAGTTAATCATTAATAATCGCCAGATGTTGTAGACATCTGATGGCTATAGCAATTTAATATAGCCAACAAAAAAATATTTAACAACGAGCAGTTTATTCTGTTAACTAATGAATTATTAGATGCAAAATTTTCTTCTATTTTACAAATTTTGAACGAAAACATATTTCTCTGACTAAGAAAATTGAAATTATTATGCACATATCCTCAACTGCTGGAGGAAATGCTCATTTACTAATATTTTAAATTTCCATATATGCATTATAAAATAATAATTGATGGCACTAAGCCCAATTAATAGCAAAATTAATTAGTATAATCAAAATTCGAAAACAAACATGATTTTATCAAAAAAAGTGCATTTAAGGTCAAGGTTTTGGATAAAATATCAAGCGAATAATAATGAGGGAAGTAATTTTGTAAAATACTTTATGACAGATCACTTTTGTTGTCTTTAATCGGGTTAACAGAATTACCGAGCCAAAGTTTGAAGGATTTCCTTGGAAGAATACATGTTTATATTTGTATTTTACGTTCTATATAGAACATCTATTAATCACTATACAGTCATCATTAAAACAAAGCTAATATGACCATTTTTGTAAAACAATATTTTCTCATAAGTGGAAAAATTATAATACACATTATGAAGGTAGTATATTCTTTTTAGTGCGCTTATATTTTGCAAACAGATAGCAAAGGATACGAGAAAATATCACAAATATTCGTGCCATATAAAATCATTACATGTAAACGGAAGCAAAAGTGTAAAAAAGCATAAATACACTATATTAAACACATATTCTAAAGGAATTCCCTGTGTATAAAGGCGTTGAAAATGTCAAGCATTCCACAATTTGTGAGAAAAAAACAAATCACTAATTCTAAACCTCTATGTAAAAGCCGCGAAAAATGTATATAAATTTTTTGAATTGTTTGAAATAACTTGCAGCTAAAGTATATCCAGATTTATTAACTAAATTATCAAGAGGCTGATGACTTTATTTATGTTAACTGAAAGGCCAGTGTGGGCACTTTGATTCGAGTCATGGTATGAGGCGTTTAGTTTTCTTCTGTGAGATTTTTTGGAATTTGTTAAAGTTTTCTTTTTATTTAGAGCCATAGAAAATTTTCAGCTCCCCGTCACGGCTCTTTGGGATTCACCCCAAAGAAGCGTAGTCGTCGTATTCGTGGTAAATGCAAGGCTTTCCCAAAGGACAGACGATCCCAACCTCCACACCTAACTGCCTTCATGGGATTCAAGTCTGGTATGACCCACGTTCTCCGTGATGTCGACCGTCCCGGCTCAAAGGTGCACAAGAAGGAGGTTGTTGAGCCCGTTACCATCCTCGAGTGCCCACCAATGGTTATTGTGGGCATTGTTGGATATATCCACACCGCCCACGGTCTCCGCACTTTCAAGACTGTCTGGGCTGAGCATCTGAGTGAGGAATGCCGTCGTCGCTTCTACAAGGATTTTTGCAAGTCGAAGCGAAAGGCTTTTACCAAGGCTTCCAAGAAGTGGGCTGATGAGGCTGGTCAGGCATCAATCAACGCCGACTTGAAGAAAATGAAGAAGTACTGTGCTGTCATTCGTGTCATTGCCCACACCCAAGTATGTTGTACATTTTGATGATCTGATTCGATTGCTAGATGCGTTTGATGAAACACCGTCAAAAGAAGGCGCACATAATGGAGATTCAGGTGAACGGTGGTACAGTTGCTCAAAAGGTTGACTGGGCTCGTGAGCATCTTGAGAAGCAAGTCCCAATTGCGAACGTGTTTGCTCAGGATGAGATGATTGACGTGATCGGCGTGACTAAGGGCAAGGGATTTAAGGGTGTTACTTCTCGTTGGCACACAAAGAAGCTGCCTCGCAAGACTCACAAGGGGCTGCGAAAGGTCGCCTGTATCGGTGCTTGGCATCCAGCTCGTGTTGGTCGCAGTGTGGCTCGTGCAGGTCAGAAGGGTTACTTCCATCGTACCGAGATGAACAAGAAGATCTATCGTATTGGTCTCGGTAAGTCTACTGATTAGCGAAGAAAACCAATTAATAATGTTTGTGTGTGTAGGCGTTCAAGCTCAGATTGAGGCCGCAAAGATGGAAGCCGCCAAGGAAGAGAACAAGGAGCTCGCAGCCTTGATCAAGCCCAAGGGCAACGCCTCAACTGAGTACGATCTTACTGCTAAGAATATTACCCCAATGGGTGGATTCCCACACTACGGTGAAGTAAAGAATGATTACATCATGATTAAGGGCTGTTGTATGGGTCCTCGCAAGCGTGTTATTACCCTACGCAAGAGCCTAATCCAACAGACCAGCCGCAGAGCCCAGGAGAAGATTGTCCTCAAGTTCATTGACACTTCCTCTAAGTTCGGTCATGGTCGCTTCCAGACTCGTGCCGAGAAAAAGGCCTTCTTGGGTCCCCTTAAGAAAGATTTGGAACGCCCAAAGGTTGCGGCATGATTTGTGAATAATTGTAATGGCAATATATTGTAATCTTTTTGGTAGTTGTTTCTCTATTTACTTTTTTGTCGTGTATTTAAATCGTTGGTGAAGAGATCGTTGAGTAATAAGTGATCTGTGAAGTTTGAATACAGTTTAATCCGTTAACTCTTGTTATTATTCGGAATTTGGTATTTAGTGACAAGCTGTGTTTTAACATTATCCATTGTTATCATTAAGAAGTTCTTTCTGCCTTTTTTTGTGGAGTCCTCTTATATCGGTTCTTTGTACTTATTTTTAACCACAGTTGGTGGTCATGTCTTTTGTTGGTCCAACATAGTGCTTCTAATAGGTGTATGTAGTAATGAAGTCACCGGTAAAGGTGAAATGAAATCTTTAGCTACTTTACCAGTCTTGCTTGAGCTTTTTTACCTAAATGGAGCTATGTACTGTTGCTATTTCGACTATGCACCTCGGGCCATCAATCTGTGCGGGTCATTATTTGCGTTCATTTGCTTCTCGTCGTGTTCAGATTGGAACTTAGATAACTAAATGATAGTGGGTTTTTTTAGATTTGCTGTCGTCGTATGTAGTGCCGGGTATTGCATTTTCTCATTATTCATCGCACCATTTGGTTATGTTAGAGAAAATACAGTTATTTGTTGGAATAGGGTTGTTAGGAGGCAAGTTTATCCCTTCAGAGGAACTCCAGGTCGCTATTCATTTGCTTGAAATCGAGTGTTAAAGTCGATTTTCTGGGAAATGGGATGGTTTCGACTCCATTTTTAGTATCCGTTAGATTAAAATTCCCTATCCCATTATGCGTTGATTGATTTGGGTGGAGGGAGGGGATGCCGCTCGTAGGAGAAACATTCTATCATGTTTTTTGACCTGATTTAACCAAGGCTGTTAGTCACCAATATACATGCACCGATAGGCCTTAATATCATCGGCTGACTTGGCAGACATATTAATCAGTATCGGCGGCTCACATTTGGACATAAGTTTTTTCTATAATTCTGAGAATGAGGTCGCTTTATTACTGAACACTCATATAAAAAATCAATTGCCTTTATCTAAGCTATGTATGAATAACCGAACTTTCTTAATACCGTGAAACGAGACCGTTGTTCGAGTCACTTGTCTCTTCTTTATCTGGGTCACACCATCTCATCTTAGGAATTTGTCGTATGTGTTTGTCTGAACTTAAACACGGTATCTAATCCTACTGTAAGCTTTCCAAAGTCGAGCTTAAGCCGACTCGAAATTATCTGTGAAATTTTATTGAAAAGAAAACTATCAATCATAAAAATAATCAGTTTATTTCAAATATATACTGGTGAAGTAATAATAAATGTTAACACTAAGATATAATTTGATTAGACAGGGGAATACATTCCTAGTTTGGTATCAAAAAATAGTTTGGCGAATCGATTTTCCGCATTGACCAAGCTAAAAGTAAGGTAGACAATTGTTAGCGAGCACAATTTCGTATGAAATTTACAAATAGTCCTTTTTGTAAGCTTACAGTCGTTCTTTCCAGTTGATTGCCTCATTTATAAGCAGTAGTACAGGACACCAGAGTAGACCACAGACAAGTGTTATTAGTAGGCGATACCGCTGTTCGACAGTGAGGATTTTGCCATTGTAGACTAGTGTAAATGTGAGGTAAATTGAGTGTACGAGGACTCTAAAGAAACAAACTTGAGGGTTAATATGTAATATGTAAATTTCTAATTGCTACATTCTGAGTATAGCATAAGCCTTAAGTCCAGCACTCTTCCTGGGCAGACGGGTAAAGGGTAACTGGAGGCTCCCTGATGAGCGACTCGCATTTTTAACGTCTTTATTTAATCAGTGCGGTTTGTCTCGCCATTCGTTATTGACATGATGCCGACGAAAAGCCGAAAGCTGGAATGTTTATGTCTTGTCTCAGGACGAGTAATTTCCGTAGGTGGTCTCTGAGTCCCCTGCACGCCCTATCAAAATGAGAGCACTCGCCAGTTCTGCCAACCTTTCAGTTATTTGTAGAAAAATTCGTCCTCAGTTAAACGATATGAAGGCGATTTATATGTACATAAATCTGTTAAATTAACGAGAATGCATGGGATCGTTTGCACTTGCCTCCTCTCTCCCTTCGGGTCTGTAGTCTAGCGCCAGGTGTAGTGAGCAGATGTATAAAAGCGACAGAAATAAAAGTGACGAAATAGTCTTATTTTACCATATGTATTTTACTTATGACCTCTGTAACTTGACATTAGGTTGACCGTTATGCCACCGGCACATATATATCAGGAAAATACATCTGTCTATTTAAGCTGAACTCACACAATCAATGCAGAAATCAACCAGGGCAGGTTAGTATTCCGCCTCCATTGATGAATCCATTGACCTCTATTCGCGTAGCTGAAAGATATGAATACTGGAAAAGGATAGAAAATATGATCATGATGGCGTTCTCCTTCACTATTATAGCAAGTAGTGGTTAAATCATACCTAGGGAAACGACAAGAAGGAAGAAAGGAATTTCCTGAGATAGAACCGCATCTAGAAGGACATCAGCATGATCGGACGGCTCGGAAGAAGACGAACTAGAATAAAATGGAAGCTAAAGGTTAAAGGTTAGATGGTAGGGATGCATACCCAGCTAAAACGATTTTGCTTAGCTTAAACTTAGTCACCTGTTACCCAACTAATGGTGTACTCATTTAAGACAATGTAACGCGATTTAAAACTGATTAATTAATGCTACATCTTAAAAGGTACAAAGAAAGGATTATAATTATCTGCTGTTCCAGAGGTTTTGTCTTTTAATCATTGTCAAAATTGATCTAAGTGGAGTCAATACGGTAAGAAAGAAAAAAATGCATTAATAAATGTGGCCCGGATATTAGAATGAAGAAGGGTGTTTAAATCTTCAGATCTCCCGCTGCATTCTAGATGAGATATGAGGAGGTCAACATAGACACGGCTTTATTCACTCATACATCCAGTAGAAAATCGTCTTGGACTAAGACTATTGAATTAATTGTACTTCTAACAGATATGGTAGCAAAAACAACGAAATGAATGCAGAATTGCATTAAAAAATTGGCATTTAAGGCTATTTCCTACCCTACTAGTTTATGAGTAGAAGAATTTACAAAATAACACAAGTAATAACTCCTAACCTGTTTAGGTAAGCATAGAGGTAGCATCATGGAGCTCTAATATTGAGATGCTCACATTCTGTCACCTCCTTTATCAATTAAACTTAGCTAGTGCCTTCTGTCACTCTGCTCACTAGGCGTGCGCCGAAGGACATTAAACCAGCGGCCTCTGACTTCGCCGACTAGCACATTAACCACTAAGCCATCAGTGCACAAGATATGATAAGTACTACCTCAAAGACCTCCAAAAACATGTTCAAAATTTCCTGAGTTAACTCACCTGACATTACCACTTTTATTGTTTGTTAGACAAGCGAGTCGATAATCGATAGCCGTGGGACAGACGATGATTGTTTGAGCCATGCCAACCAACCAACAAACTACCACAGATGGCAAGAAGCGCGCAGCTGTCACCCAAAATAGCCTCAGCATTCGCTGGAAGAAAAAATTGATTACTTATCTTTACCATTACTGACCAAAGCCGATTCTAAGAAGGGAAACCCTAGTTGGCTAAAGTTGGTAGAATTCATTATTATAAAACCCTTACATCTTTGCTAAATATTTCATTCCTTTTTACAGGTGGTTGCTGCAGAGGTTTGTTTCTTTCCACCATCCTCCCAAAAATACTAACTGCCAGCAATGGAATAACAATTCCATTGAGCCAGAGCACCCGTCCGCCAATAGCGACATGGCCTACCAACTCGCTATGTGGAGAACTGATTGGTCCATTGGTGCCCAATAGAATCGGTGGTAGCCAGATCAACTCATTGGTTGTTCGAAATCGGAGGGGGAAGGCTGGTAAGAGAGCCAATGAGAGGAGATAGAACAGTGCAGAAGCGAAAGAGGCGGCGATAGCAAAGGTTATACACAAATGAATATTGTTCACAGATGCATGGGCCTAGTAAGAAAACAAAGTGTCAATATAGTCTGGGAGATTCGGATACTGAGGTCTAAAACCATCTACCAACCTGAGTGATAAGCTGAAGAATATCCAATTCAACTAAAGAGGCATGGGAGACTAAATTAGCTCCAAGGGCAATGAGGCGTCCAGCGAGACTTAAGAGAGGTCTTGTTGGGTCCGCATTTTCTCTCCCTTGATCTCTATCGTGTCCGCAGACAAGCGGTAACAGAGGGAAGAGAGCTATTGCTGTATCACCGCGACAAAAGAGTTCCGCATTTGCAATTGACAAGGAGCTTCCCACCACGCATACTGTTTCTCCATACTCCTGCATTATGCATATCATCTCGTCCACAGCTGAAAAAAATAAAAAAACTCAAAGATAGCTTCATTTAAAAAAATAGTTGCTACTAGCCAGTATTCCAGTAGACTAACCAGATGGAGTGCAGTCTGTGAAGAGGGACACTTTGAGGGGCACATTGTCAACATTCTGAAGGTGTGTTCGAATATTTTTGATTCCTGAGGGTAATCTTGACTGGAAATAATACAAAGATCAATTTTTAAGCATTTTGCATGTATTTTTATGGTAATGACCCCTGAAAAAAAGAGAAACACAAATGGACACTGATGGGAGTCATGCATTTATGGAATGGAGGCTGTATTATCTGTTTGTGACCATTTGTGACCAACAAAAAATCTGAGATTCCATATATATATATATACATATATGTATATATATAATATTTTTTCAATGGTTAAATACAGTTAGAGAGACAAAACTGATTCGAACAATATAAAATCTGCATCGAATCTGCATTTCTGTCGTCTACGGTAATGCGGATGAAAATAGATTGAATGCAATTCAAACGCAAACATTCAGAGCAAATACTCGTACGCTTTCCATGTTATTTTAAGATTTCCTCATGATAACTCTTCTTCCTCTTCAACTCGAAGTATTTGTCAAAATGACTACGAGCAATTTTAATCAAAACTAGTTGGCTAACGGGAAATATACTGAGAATGAAACTCTATTCAATGGGGAAGCGTAGCTTGTTTTTCATCCTTAACTCATAACAATTCAACTGCTTCTCCCCGTCAACATGGTGAAAATTTGCCCCTTATATTTGCGGCGGTTTCCCGAAATCGATAAGATTATTGAATCCTGACTTAAATTGAAGACGCAGGATATGCTCTAGAAAAACACCCTTGTTTATGAACTGTCTGTTAAAACTAAATGAAACAGATCCCCCAAAAACATCCCCTTTTTGTATTAACCCAATAAGACCTATTTAGTTACTCTCCCATCTTCTACTTTGGGTAGATTAACACTGACAATTTAGCGGCTATGGGATAGGATTTTAACTATCACAGGTGTAACGGTTAACAGCTTAATGCTGTGGATACCCCCAGTTAGAAGTAGGAAGATTTAATCGTGTGTATCCATTCCTAAATTTTAAGAACTTTTAGCTTATTCCACGAGTAATAATGCATAAAGACGAACAGGAGTTCTTATTCTAACTGGAAATCATAGCTTATAGTGGCCAGTCGTGCTGCGACAGACAATGGGAAAGGCATCACCATATAATCTTATTAATTTTTTTAGTTATCAAACGAATTTAAACTGACTTGGAAAATAAGTGAGAAACGGTATTCAGGAAAATTTTTTTGCCCAACAGTCGTAAAATGATTTTAACGTTCCAAGATATCTTCATCTGCATGGAGGTACAAATTACAACTTAAGCTAAAGGGAACTACTTGCATTGAGCTGCAGTAAATTAAAGCAGCATTATGGATAATACACTTTTCTGGCTTTGATAAAGACCTAAAATGGTTATTTTAATCAAATGAACAAACCTTGTTTGCAAAAACATAATTATAAGCATCCTCTTCTTCTTGAACATTATCACAAGCACTTTTCACACTTAACGTAGAGGCCGAAGTAGACGACCCACTATCGTTGAAAACCGAGTCATCAGAAGTGGTAGATTTCTTCTCGTCGTCAATGCCTGGAAGAGAGTTGTACGAAGAGACCTCATCAGTTGCTTGTGGAGCTTGTTTAATGCCCTCAGAGGCGTCGCTATCCATATCAAATCCGATCCAGACGTCACCAATCGAGTTACTACCAGCCTCGTTGCTATCGATTAGAGGCACAGAAGAATCTAGTGCTTGGGGAATTGAAGACTGAACTGCTGAGAAGGACTTCTAGAGAGGAGCGAAAAAAACATTTACCTCATGTTTATTCGATGGGTGTAATTAGAAAGTGAAGAGTATCATTTACTCTCCGAAGAATTCCAAGACGTGTTACATTGGGAGAGCTGAGAGAATAAGGTTGTTTGAAAACACCGACGCCACCTTTAAAGGAATGAAATACAATATTAGCTATAAAAAACATTAATACAGAATACTGATAAGAAATATCTTCTAACCCTCTTGAAAGATATGAGGATGAGTTGATCGGAAAATTCGGACTGGTCAATACATTGGCTGTTTCTATTTTAATAGTTTACACCATTCTTCATGAAGTAGTGTCTTCTCAATTACAGCTTTATTAGGTTGAAGGTCCAACATAGAAAATTGATCTGCACACTTATTATTCAGAAATGCTTTTCCTACAATGTATTCCATAAACTAAATTCAATAGTTTCATAGCATATGCCCTTATTGGATTAACAGATCAAGTAACATTGGGCTTAGTTAACTACTATCACACTTGATGAAATTGCCATTTTTGGGATAGTAATGATAACGAGCATGTACGGAATTGGTTTCACTTTCTCCCTTCATCCACCATTCTAGTACCACTTCAGCCAACGCATAATAGTAATAATTGAAGTAACGTCATGATTAACAAAAGAACCTATCAATTAAGTGAATAAGTTTTACTTGGTAGCGAGTTTCGGTGTTCAATCAGCGATCAGGATAATCGGTGATACTTTCATGGGGAATTATCCAATGATTTAAACTTTAATACAATCTTTATGTTAAGTAATCTCTCTTTATTTGAACATAAGAGATACATTTGTAAATGTTCAAAAGGGATCCAGATATATGTTATCACAAATAAAGTACATACATAAAGAATGCACTATGTTGATATTAGGCAGGGGTAATCTTGGTCAATAGAGTCAACTTAGAGAATTGACAAATTATAGGGCCAAAAGGGCTAAAAGTAAATACTTGCCAATGAATACCCCACCAAACAATTAAATATAATTATAATTTAAAAGAAGCAGGCTCCGTTTGCAAATTCTATCATCTGTAGAAGTGACAAAGCTTGATGATGTTTCCTATTATATGCAAAAGGTAAAAAATAAGCCTTATTGATTGGTATTGAATTGACATGAACGCAAAAAATGTTGCAAAACAGCCAAGACAAGACAAAGATGAAAAGATAGTATAAACAAGTAGACGAAAAGGAGTATTGGAAAAAGTCGTAACAACATCTCCTCAATTTACGGGCCGTAAACACTTAGATTAAAGTTAATGGGACGGATTTGTGTAAACCCAATGTCGAATGGCTTACCTTCTGCATTAATTAAGTCACTCACAAATAAAAATACTTATAAGCTGATTATATAGTAATATCAACTACGAAGGTCGTACTTATGAAGAGGTATCTGGTTCTCTATGAGATAAACGCTCTCCCATAACTTTAAAATATTATTCTATAAAAAACAGGAAATTCATAGAAAAACACTAGGAGGGCGACGAAAAATACGAGAATAATATAGCAATGTGATTTCAAACGTCTCAAATGGAAACAAAGAAAGATTCTATCTACAATCTATAATTCAAGATGTAGTCCAACGTATTTGTTGTTTATGTCTCACTCACTATAGTTTTGGCCATCTTCTGATATAAAAAGAATTCTGCATCCTGTCTTAAATCTAGGATACAGAATATGTCTTGCAAACTTCACTATGTTTTTGTCTGTTAAAACTATGTTAAGCAGACCTTCGAAACAGCCCTTTCTGTACCTTAATTGATTAGACGCATTCAGTTACTCTTACGTCTTTTATTTTTTTGTCTTTTGGAGTGCAACAGCAATCTAGTGGCATGGGTGTTGACCCATCCCCAGTTTTACGGTTAGTAGCTTAATATTAGGGAAATCCTAGAAGCAGTAGAAAGCCCTTGTGTCACGACACAGTTTCTATCAATGTATTTAGGGTTGGTCCAAAGAGCAAAAGTGTGATTAAATAAATAATTCGTAAATATTTCTTTTTAGGGTTGAAGCCCAGAATTCAAAGGCCAAAGACCGGTAACCATTATAGAAAGGATCCAAGCTTGGATGAAGATTGCACTTCTTAATAGCAAAATCATACAAATCCACAGGCCTCTCTCCCCTCTCATAAAACATGAGATTTTAGAAGCTACAAGTATCTTCGTCAATTTTCAAATTTAAAGTAGTCGGATTGATCGAATAAAAAGACTGCAAATTACCATGATTGAGGGAAACGCTTGTTTCACGGACCCGGCTATTGCTTGAAGTATTCAAAGTAGCGGCAGAAGTGGTGGAAGCCAGTTGACCAATACGGTTGCTTGTTCGAGAGGTCGACCTACTGGCCTCAGAGGGAGGGTCTGCCAGTGAGATGTGACAATTCCAATCTGCTTCCAAACCCAACCGTTCGGCGAACACCCGACTGCGCAGCTGATTGTCCTGAAATTTTCATGGTGGATAAATAAAAAGACTTAAGCGACAAATAGGAATTTAGACTAATCGTATCAATAAACGAAGTTTAGTCAAGCTAATAGCATTATCCAGTTGACAGTAAACCTGTTGACAGTAAAGGGCAGAGTTTTTTCAAGCACTTTTTTTGGAAAATGATAATATTTTACAACAACTGACTTTATCAAAGCAAAACCGTCCTCATTTAACTTATTAAATTACCGTTTGGACTCGAACTAATGGCACCTAATAAATTATAATACACGAAAAGACCGAGTCCCTGAAACTATTCTCAACTTGGAGCAAAGAGAAATAATACCTATCCAATTCTAAAAACTTAGGCTAACTATAAACATGGAGAGCTGTCTTAATTAACTGATGTACAAGCCGGAAGCATGTAAAAGTAGACTAACCTTGCAGGACCTAAGGAGAACACACACCTGCAAGCAGGGTGAAGGTTTGTTGTCATCAGGGAAAGGTGATCGCTTCTTCTCACTCTTCTTAATCTTTAAACTTCTGCCTTTCATCCATTTTATAGACTTTATGGCCTTTTATACTTATTTGCCTGATCTATATGATGTGTTTCAATAAGGATCTATATAAATCCCCCTTTCCTGTAGATGTATGAAATCGACCGTAAACTTATACCAAGTGACGTTAGAAGCGTAGTTGAGAGAGCTAGATCAGTGGTTAAAGCCACGGTTTGAACTGACATATCAGCCATAAAGATGCAGCATGTCAATCAACTTTCAGCCCAAAAAATTAAGGTCCCAACTTAGGAATGCCAAAATCGCAAATCAAAATCTGGATATGCATATACAGTGGGCAATAGTAATATTAGACCACAGCTTTTATTAAGAGTACGAACATTACACAGACATAGACAGGGCTCGGCGTTTTGCATTTATATCTTAAATTTTTCTCTCACTCTCTTTAAGCAGCCCTAGGTAACAATTTATAAAATTATTAATTGTAAAACAATATAATTATGATATGTAATGAAATAACTAGCCATAAAGGTAAGATAAGTAGTTTTATATGCACTTTTAAATGATAAATTAGGTAATATCCTAAGATGTCAACCACTGGCAGATAACGACTGACGAAAGTTAATATCAAACTAAACTGAGTAAATTAAGTTCTTTAAAAATTTAGCGCTCACACAGACAAACTACAGGCGTTGCTACACTTATATGGAAATAATAACTCATGCTAAAACAGAGTGAATGAATAAACAGAGATTCACAAGAGTCATAGATGTATCAAATGAATATCAAAGTACACAAGTTAGATCAACACTTCTCTTTTGAAAATGACTCAAAAGATAAACCCTCTGTGAAGATTAATTCCCAAACGCATGGGATGAATTGAATTTCCTATGAGAAAACGGATAAGTTCAAGGTAGATACTGGATCAACTGATATATGAAGTATCTAATAGAAGAAACAAATTTCAATTGTAAGACATCCATACCTGAGAGAAATGCACGAAGCGAATACAAGCCTGGTTGAGTTTGCGAATAGTCTCAACGATACCCGGCATTGCTTGGTACTGTAAGCTCACCATCCCTAAAAACGTCTGTTTGCTAAAGGCATCTTGTAGGGCAGCAGAATCTACTGAAAACTCTGATGTAGAATTCGACGAACTAAAAAGAGGAACAAATTTGGTCTATTCATTATTAATCGACATAGCTATCTACACATTCATAATATTTATATGGAGTATGGCAGGCTCTGGATGCTATCCTTTAGATAAAGCTTTTTAAGGTTCGGTTAACAGAATTACAAGGGCTTATACTTTCGAACCTTTTCATTCAGTCAGCCCCATTCTTTTCATTTTTTGATTAGAATGAATGATAGAGGACCCATTTAAGGAAAGATTATGATGAATATTTGTGAAATAAGAATTTCAAATTAAAACTGAATATTTATCATTCTTGCAAGTCTACTTTGATTACCACCAGCATATTCGAAAAAATTATTAACCATTTTTTACCATTCCAACCATTCTTAAGTTATACAGAATTTCCAGATATTCGCTTTCTATCACCTTCAGAACTTGAAATGAAAAAAAATATATGGGATTAAGAATATACAAATCTGAGAGCAACAACTTAGCCCCATAAACTAACATTCAATGGAAAAACTCACTTGGATAACGTTACAATAAATGTCAACGGAACAATATTACCAAACGTCGGCATAACTTACGAACAAAAAACGGCACCAGAAACATCAACATGGAGAAAATTAAACCATGAGGGAAACGAACATTATTTTCAAGTTCCTATTGTGATCGGGGCTTCAAAAAATAAAAATTCCAGAATGATATCTAATTAAGACAACGAACAGTACCATCATTTACCGTAAGGATGCAAAGGGAGATAGATTTTTTTTATTTCACAGTTTAATTTCGCCTAGCAGAGAGTAGAATGAAATAAGAAATTTACTCAATTGGAAATTCTTTGAAACCAAATTATTGTGAGACTATTTCGCTTGAAACTGGTTTTAAAGTTGCGTTCTGTTTTATTTCAGCTCATGAAAATTCAACGAAATTGTCACGCCTCATATCTATCAGGAACAAATTCAAGCAAACCCACGTGCCTCAAGAGATTACGTGCCGATAGCGTTTACACGCCCAGCACTGTTTGCATAAACACTTAACTCTACTAGGACGTACTCTTTTCAAACATACGCACACAGCCAAGCACCAAAAAGAAGGCTTTGAAACGCTTAATAACTTGGGCCAAAAAATCACCACGGCACTTGAGCTCACCTAGTCATGATCGAAGTGTCTCAAATTACAAGCTAAAAAATTACGGGAAGTTGGTTTCCGAGAGTTTGATGTGATATCTAACGGTACTGGAAAGCCACAACTAAGACTGTAAAAAAGGGCAATATAGACGATGATAGATAAGTCTTGTTGTTCTAGAATGGTTAGAATAGGGGCATAATAAAAAGTAAATGCTTGCATTGAGAACGGAACAGCTTACAAGTTGAAACAGTGTACTGGTAGGGTAATAGCAGCTGATCCTTGGGACAGACGCAAAACATGGAAGCGTCAAAACACAAATTAAGATATGGAAAATGCATAAGCTATGGTTAAAGTGATTGCACTATGTTTTCAATCCCCCTATTTTAGATCCAGATACTAACCCTTAGAGATCCAATCCTCATCAAATAAAGTAGGTATTACCTGCTGGTTTGACAAGATAATCGAGGCAACGATCCACAGCTAAAAGCCACTCTAGGCAATCCCCCGGTAGGAACCCCTGGTGGTTTTGATTTTCTCTCCACATTACTAATTTTCTTTAAAGGTACAGCCGAATCATTTGCTACAATTGCACAAGTAGGAAGTTCTTTTCTAGTCGGCCTTCGTTTGGGACGCTGAAGGAGGAAGACGGAGTCCAAAGAATCCCCAGGATGCATTGAGACAGTAGACGAAGGCCGCGTTGTAAGTCGGCTTCTCAACTCAAAGTTCTATACACAAAACACGTTATCGAAACGATCTAACCTACCACAGGAAGTTTGAGTACAGGAAAGTGTATCTGGTTTGCCAATTTACTATCCGGTCGAGTGTTCTGAACCAGAGGCATAGATTGTAGGAGAGGCATATAGGAAAAGGCCATACAGTAGCTAGTTGAGACATTAAGATTATAGAAGTCAAGCATCCGGCTTCGTTCCTCATCCGTGATAGGCAATAATTCTCGACCATTCCAAAAGTTGGTGCACAGAGCAGTGATCAGATCACCCGAGCCTTGGGACATCACATGATATCCACAGCTAGTAGCCTCACGGTATATTGTACAGAAGCAATTCGGTACAGGTAGAGGCTCGTTAGCATTATCTTTCGGTACTGATGCATAGGCTTCTTGAATTCTCAGTGCCTGACTTCTAAAGTAGAGCAGATTTTCATCTTCTCCTCCTCCACCTCTTCCATCTATTTTTCCTCGACGAATGTGGTTATTACTCTTTTCAATGGCCTTATAGATGCCCAAACTGGCTGCAAAAGAGTAGTTTTCAAGAGCCGGTTGGCAAAAACCCATTTGATAAGCTAGACCACAGAGGCAACGGTTGTTGACGATTGCAACTGTCTCCCCATCTGTTTGAGAATCTTCTTTAGTTGAATAACGATTTCTTCCAGCTGCTGTTATTCGCGTAAGATGATCAGCAAAAGCCGCATAGTGTTCATAGGTCAGGGATTGACAATTGTTTAGCAGGAGATTCAGTCCAATTGGTTTGAGACACTCTAGAAATCGTCCCCACCTGGGGGATTCAAAACGTGGCTTGTAAAGACAATCAAGGGTGACATTGATGTTCAAGATTTCTGGTGTGCAATGGTTATTTTGAATGGAATTTCTTTGACTCTGTGGCTTTACGACTGATCCACCATTTGAGCCCTGAAGATTAAACTTTAAGTAAAAAATAAACCTACAAGGGAAAGGAAGTTTCGAGATTCAGGTTGAGCCCCATTTGAGGCACCAAATGAATTTGAAGAGGGAACGTGATGAACAGTAAATTCATTGCTTTGATGGCTGGAATTGTGGCCGAATGATCTCGTTCGCACGGTTTTGTGGTGGCGATTTGGACGGTCTCTGAAGAAAAAGAGCTTTTCTGGAGTTGGAATAGGCAGACTAATAATGCCTTTCTTGTCAACAAAACATATTCTACTGATTCGACCGAGATGCAAGAGTAATTGTTCCGATTGCGATTCTGGTTGAATAAACATCTGAACAATGAGTTGATTACTAATTAAAAGAGACAAAGACATACCGATTTCAGAAACTTTTTAAAAACTGAAGTTCGATCGCTTTTGTAGTGACTGTAAAGCTTAGGGTATCTACTAAGATGGATAGCACTTATTCCAAGTGTAAGAATCCAAATAAGGGGAACAAACAGACTGATAGCAGTTATCAGGATAAATGTGCTCATAGCAAAAATCCACATTACGGAATCGGCACTCAGGACTGAGTGATTCTGAACAGATACACGAATAGATGAGATGATAATTCCAGCAAACAAGAAGACTATTGCAGTAATTACTGAACAGAGTACAGAACCCTTGAGAAAGACAAATGATGATGTGTTTTGGATTAGGGTTTTCTGGTTTGATGCCCGTCGTTTGAGAATGTTTTTAATTAATTCTACTGCTGGGGAAGAAGTAACTATGGCTAAATGACAGCTATCCATTAGATGTACCGAAGGATAGGGATTTCGACTAGTGAAATTCCCCGCAAGATGAGGAAGGAAAGTATCTCCAACGCTATACCTAACCGAATAATCATCCTATAAAGCGTGTAACTACTTTAAAATATAACTTACAGACCCTTCTGTTATAAGGATACAATCGCAACATATTATTTGTCCAGGTCGAAGTTTGATAATATCTCCTTCTACCAGAAGACTAGCAGGAACATTGGCCAGTTTTCCATCTCGATAAGTCAGTTGAAGACTGTAACTTAGGGAATGCGGAAGATATAATGGGGCATAAATTCTAGGAAAATCATGAGATCTCATATCTGTAGAGAGATAAGTAACAAAATATTGCAAACTTGCAATTAATATCTTCTAGAATTTTCGACATTTCAACTAGAGTAACATTAGAATGACCTTCTAGCCGTCTGATATTCGCTATGATTGTAAAAGAGCTTGAAAGAATCAGCAAAACTGCAGCCAATGTATTCCAAATAATGCTAAAAACAAAATTAATCAGGCTATTATTCCTACCTGATGCAAAATGTGGTTTGACAGCTCAAGAAAACTGCGGCAATAATGAATAAAACGACGGTAAGTATGTAAGCAAGAGGATATGGAATGGGAATAAATTTTCGATAATCTTTCCAGCGTAATTTGGTGTAAATTTCATTGTGGAATCGAATACTCTGTAGCTGATGATATAGTTTGCGCAAAGCTCTGTCGGTTGATAATCCAGTTGCTTTCATTGGAATCTCATTAGGCTTCATATTCAATCCAGTGATTATGGGAATTCGTACAAGCTTGTACCCTACTATTGGTTTAATTATTTGACCATGAATCTCTCATTAATGTACAAGGTCACGATAAAATTGATAGAAATTAGCACTAACAAATAAAATGCACATGATAATATAACGAAACACTGTAAATATTAGAAATAATAATAATGATAGATCATGAAGTTGTACACAATATAATCATTACGAATCTGAATAGCAACTTCTCGATGAATAATCAATTATTAATTTTATCGCAGTGTACGGATGAGATCCTTGAAGAATATTCAATTTAAGATTAATAACGAAGATTAGACCTTTCGTTAATTTTTTATCAGATTACTGTAAGATCATCCTTTGCACAGGCCATTTAGTAAGGTTTGACTCACTTCTTAATTGAACCGGATCGAATACTTGATATCTTTTCTTGAATTAGAATATACGTAAAAAATTTTATTTTAGACTTTCACCGTCTATTCAATGTCATGATGTGATCAAAACCACGTAGAAGGAATAAGCCAATTAACTCATGCTGCTCGAGTAGTTTGTTGGTGAGCGAAAGCCATCCTATTTTACTGGCCCTACGCTTTTTCCCGCGATGTCAGTCGTGCACAGACATTGGTATCTCTGCTTGATGATGAGTGGCTTGACCTGTCTCTCTCTTGTCTTCCGTCCACACTGCATCAAATTCTAAAAACCTCAATAAAGTAATATACTAAATTTAAGATATTGAAGAATATATTGAATTTGGGCCATATAGCATATCTCTGTGGTCTAATATTTGGGCGGGAGATGCTATAGCCAGCAGATGTCTATCAACACTTGACAATTAGAAACAATTTGCAATAAAATCTGGACTTTATTGTTCACGGCCAGTCCCGAGTATGTGTGTGGATGTTTGTAGATACCTCCCTGGCCAACGTTGTTACAGAAACCGTTACAGGAGTATCAAAAACTCGTGAATGTTCAATTGCTGTTATTCTCTACAACATTTATATTGCCTTAATAGCGTTAATTATTGCAACCCATCTGATTAAAATAGGCATGGTTAATGTTACTAAAGTTCAAAAATGAAAAATTATTTCTACCTGAATTAGTGATGCAAAATATTTCCCCCTTTCAGACCAGGGCTGTTCTAAGTTATTATTGTAAATAATCTATGCAGGGCATTATGGCTTATCTAATCAGCATTACTGTAGCTCGCAAATAACTCACCAGTTGTGACGGTTACATGAATTTTAAGATAAAGGCCAGTAGTAGTACTCGTGATTAGATGAACTATCACCATGTGAGTTTAAGCAATTCTCGTAATGGTTGAAACGTTTTCCTCTACTGTTGATAATCATTCCAAGTATTAATATAAACCGATTATAACATGTAATGATCTTTGGATGTATATCTGTAAAATAATTTATCAACGATAGTCAAAAGTCGCCTCTCTTTTTAGGATCACTAACCTAGTGATATCATTAGAACAAAGATTGCAACAATTTAAGGAACGCTAGGTGACGACCTCACAACGAAAAAATAAATGGATTAAGGAGCCATAAGAAGTGGAGGCATTTGTCTTATTTTCCGTTTAGAAGCTTTTCATTTAATATCGAATTTCTAAATCTCCTTATCCCTTGGTGACGAGAAGATTTAAATAACTATTCTGAGGCTATTTCATTCCCTTCAATCGACGAGAACTTGGGATTGCAAAATTTAAAATACTCTGAATTGTTCCCCATTCATATGATTCAATACAACCTTATTTATGAGAATAATAATTTGGTTTATCATATATTAATTTGTCTGTACTTTCATCTCTTGGCCAAAAACAGGTTAAATTATCCAAGGGTTCTAAAGTTCAAACCATCAACTTAATTATTCTTTAGTATCATTTAATTTTCCATCTATTTTAATTGGTTCTTCAAAATTAAAATTATAAGCTCGAATGAGAACAAAGAAATGAATTTAAGTCCAGAAATGAAAACACTTAAACACAAGTTGATCTAATTCTCAAGGTTGCTAGTGTTTTTCCCCGCCAGCGAAGTATTTTCATTACTCTGTCCTCGTGATGTCTGAAGAGAGGATATTTACTCTTGAGGAAGTTCAAAAACATAAGTCAGAAAATGATTGTTGGATAATCATTCACGATAAAGTGTATGATGTGTCCAAATTTTTGAACGAGGTAGGAATAATTTATAGGAAGTATTATTTCGAATTACTTATTTGATATAAATTGATCGTACTTTATCATATAGCATCCAGGTGGTGATTTTGTCATTCTTGAAAATGGCGGTGGCTACGCTACAGAGCCCTTCGAGGATGTATGTCATTCGGAAGCTGCCCGCAAGCAAATGGAAAACTACTGCATTGGTATAATTGCTGTAGCAGACAGGGAGCGCACACTCAAATTCTCCTCAAACTACTCTCGGCAAAAAACTGCCAATTTTTCGTGAGTTTGTTCTCCATTTTTCATTTTCAAACCAATGTATGCACTCGTTTATATCGTTTAATTTCTTCAGTGGATGGACTGGAAGCATTCTACCAGTTGCCATAGCACTTGCAGCGGTGATCGCCTATTTCTACATCAAATAGACTCCCCTATTCGGCATTCTTTTGAAAACTGGTGCACTCTTCTGATACTCAGATGGAGCTCTAGGTTCAGTACCTTGCGTTTTTTCCCACCCTATATTTAGACCTCATAATGTGATCAACCAGAAATAATAAACTCTTTCATTTACACATCTCCTCTCTTTTTATTACGTTATTTGAGCAAATTTTTGTGAGTAGTGGGTTATGAAATATTCTATATTTTAGAGATGCGACTGTCCACAATATTTAGTCGTCGAATTCGGCACAATTTTCTCCCTGTTTATATCAAGAAACATTGGAAAGAACAAGGCTCTATAATGACTGCCCAACGTCTCAGAGTACCCCAACAAGCTCTTGTTGATCCAGCACTCTCAGAAGTTGCATCTCAAGCTGAAGACACATTTGGAGATTCCACTTTTCGTTACAAGGAGGCTCTTGCACGTGAAATTGAAATCGGTGCAACTGCTGAGGAACGTTCTGAGTGGAACCACAAACTTACCCAGCGTCTTGCACAATACTTGGGAAATACCCGAGCCAGCACTTCTGATAAACCTGTCAGTCTGCTCTTCGACTCGTCACGTCTATTTTGCAGAGATATTGCACAAGCAGCTATGCTAACTAATGTAAATTATTTGCTCTCCCTCAATCTTGCGCTTTTAAATTTTGATCTCACTGTCTATTATTTCAGACTATAGTACGTCATGGTTCACCGAAGAATACGCAGATCTTGTATGAAAAGGTTGAAGCCGCTTTGTCAAAGAGTGATTCAGCATTGTCACTTGTTTCCGATGTGGAACGAAGTATCCTCTACGCGCATACATGGCACACAGATGAAGACAAGTTGCCAAAACGCTACAATCCAGATTTGGTTATCTGGAAGTTTAAAACTGAATTTGGTATACATCCATTTAACGTTGCTCGCTACCTCTTGCACAATCTCATTCGAGTTTGTCACAAGCAGGTAAGCTTGGATGTTTACTGTTTACGCTTTCCACTACGTGGTTTGATATTTGAAAGAAATAAAAATAACATCCTCTATGTTTTACTTTGCAGGCCATTCAAATGGATTTAATCGCATCGTGTGATCCTGATACTGGTCTTCCCGAGAGATGGTTGCTACGTGACCGTTGCGTAAATACGTCTTTCAACTGGGGAGAGAGGGAATCGAGTCGTAGAGTTCAACTGAGTCAGAAAAACGACTTTGCCCTTTTGTCCAAGAATCCCATCCCCTTGTTTGAGACTGATGAATCAACTGCCATTGCGAATGATGTTGCCGAGATATTTGGAGAGTTTAAAACAAAAATGAACCTCATATCACCGCTTATCGATCTCACTTCGACTAAAATGTACTCTGAAGAGAGCTCAGATGGCATTCAGGTACGTGTTTTAAAACTAATGCTTATATTTACAACTAAGACTGAGCCCTCCTCATTTAAGGGGAGAATTTGTTATGTAGGTTATTGTGGTCAAAGAGCAAGTTTACAAGATTAAAGATATTTAAACGGTCAATTTTATCAAAAGGTCGTTTCAAAGGTACGATTTGTACAGGGTGAATGAGGGGTATATAGTTTTCAAAAGAGCGTTTACTGACAGGATTAAAAAGTAAAGTTTAAAGCTTTTGGCATTAAAATATTCATGGTTTTGGATATTTTGCTATGAGATAAGCCTTGAAGGTGTTGATTTTCGTATTCAATAGTCCTGCATTTCATATTTTGCTCAAATTCACTCGACAGTAAATTAAATTTCACCCAGTGTGATTGAACCAGAGAGATGAGAAAGTTCGGTTATTCATCTATGCACATCAGATGTGCACAACGGCCAATTGAAATCGTTAAACTTAATGACCTTACGGTGAAGGAGTATGCTAGGTTCCCATAAGAAGAGCTCTAATAACGTAATCACTTATCTAAGATGAGTGCTAGAAATCGTTTCCTTCAATTTTGATAGTGTATTTGTAAAAAAATAAACATAAATTGTAGAGAAGATTATGAAGGCGGTAAAAATGTGATCGGATCTACTAGTTATTGGCATGCAGACCTAGCGCTTAGTTCTGGTAGCTAATGGAAGAAAAATTACATGATTTTACATGGCGAGTACAAATTAGATTGCTGAATCTAGAATAGAAAAACTGAGGCAAGCTTCAAGCTAAGGCAGAAAATCAACTACCACAAATGATAGAAACTAGCCTAAAATAAGAATTGAAATTAAAACTTGTAATGTACTTACAATAACGGCGGTTCAGGATTGTGTACATTTCACCAACGGAAAAATATTTCCATTTTATTATAATGCATATTTTTTCTGCTTTTAGACTACGACTTATCCACATCCCCAGCTCATTTCCGTAAATGTAGCCTTGCCCAACACTTGGTCAGATTTCACAGCCCCCGAAAGAGATCCTATAACCGTGGCCCAGCGGCAAGTCATCGGTATAATGAACTGTTACGCGTCGTGCGTAGCCACTGCTAAGCGTATCTATGGCAACACCATAAGCAACAATGGTCCTCTACCTGAACCCGTAGCTGTCGAAGCAGTATGCACCGACGGCGTTTTCTTCGATTTTATCGCATTCCAATTGAACACTCTGGAGGTGCCAGACTGGAATCAATATGACGAGAAAAAGCTGCCAGGATCCATGAATGTTGCCTGGGTGGATGGCAACCATGAATTGGTACACAAACGCTATCCCCGACGCAGCATGCTGCGAAATACTAAGTACGCTGATCTCGATATGAAAGTATTTTACCGATTATTTGCGCAATATCTTTATGGTGCGCATGTCGAGGGATTGTTGGATGATAGTGAAACTGGTAGTAGGAGCGTATTGTAAATTTATAATTTAATAAGAAAAGACTATCTTTACATAATGACGGTTTTTGCTCGCATTCTTGGGGAATCCTCTCGGGCATCGCGTTTTCTGAAAAAAAGGAAGAAGACCGGTAATAACATGATGGCGGCTAAAAAATGAAGTTTGTAAAAAGTGGCAACGCACATCTCGTAATAGACGGAAAACAATCCGATTGAGAAAAGTAAGAAGCCGGCGAACAATATGGTGGTGTATTTCGACATTTCAGTTGAGGAATAGGAGTAGTGGAAAATGGCTGGAATGGGGACTATGTGATGACCTCTTTCTAGTTCGTATTCACCTTGGCCCCGCATCCAATCCATTAATCTATTATTCCACCTTCGACGCATTTCTTCTTCGTAAGCAGCGACTAACTTGGGATCTAGGGCGTCGGGTTTTGGATAGTCAATCTTGTAACCCATTTCAATTTCATTGAAAGCATTGATTCTGCGCTGGAAATCATACTCTTTTCTATTGGATTCTTTTCCCAGAATTGAGAATGCTTCGGTTATTTCTACGAATTTCGAACAAGAATCGGGATCATTGTCAGCGACATCGGGATGGTACTACAATTGTAATTAATGAAATTTCACCACACAATACCTGTTTAGAAAGTCGTATGTAAGCATCTTTAATTTCTCTAGGAGATGAATCGGGTGAGACTCCAAGGATCTTATAGTAGTTTTTACGGTATTGAGTACTAGTTCCAAAACTAATTGAATAAAAAAAATTGTATGAATAGAATACATACCGACAAAATCGAATTTCGCAGGATAGTGCCTGGGAGACTTGGAAAGGTAACCTTGTGAGACGAGACAAGTTCATCATTTTACATTGAATGCGGCAGGGAAGACGCGAACACAGGTACCTCCAAAGCGATTAACCAATTCGACCTTCAAATTGTGGTCAATAATATATAATTTTGCGAATTTGTGTTAAATCTAAAAACATTCGATTAAATCCTAAGAGTGGCCAAAAATCAATTTTTAGTTACTTTTAGAGGAGTTCTTACTATTATATTAGTCACAAATATGAATCCCCTTTTATCAGTTTAAAGTGATTTCTAAATTTTCGAGATGCGAAATTTGACAGTATTGTAATTTGTTACTCGTTTTCACATAATTATTATAATTACATTCCATTATAGCTAAAATGTATGAGTTCATATTTGCTCAAAAAGAACGATACACGCTCCTTTGGTGGAAATATGTAAAATATTTTTTAATCAAAACCCAACAATATGCAAAAAGTGGAGCTGTTAGCCTAAATATTTATATCATGTTAGTATTTTAATGAATTTTAGAGTTTTAGCTAAATGAAATGACAATCTGCATCAAATCTATTAAAGTATTTGATATCGAATATAGTTGCAAAAACTTATGAAAAAGACAAATTCTACATTCATAGAATCCATCTTTTCGCTGGCAAGTTTTCTGAGACTTTATAAATTCTTAAATTGGGCAGTATTGGGATAACGTTTTGATATCAAGCTAAAATGCGTGTGGGATTTAAAATTTCCGCTTTCGGTTATATCCGCTTTTGGTGATCTTAGGTGCAAACTTTAGATGCACTATTGGCATCCATTATTATAAGCGTACTATTAGGATGTTTATTTCCAGCTACTCACAGTACTTAGTTAGAATTCTGTCAACCACATCGAAATATCTGTGTTTCCCTTTACCGAATCGGAATGAACCCGGTTTAAGACGGTGGAACCCAATCATATTATAGTATTAGTTAATCCTAATAAAATAAATATCATTGACATGCGATTAATAAAATAATGGTCACTGCTATGGATAATTGCACATCTAAATTATCTTTCCGATGATAAAGGAACACATCAAAATATCATTCCGTAGTATTATTTCATTGGTTATTAAGTAGAATAAGTTTCGGCCTTCTCTGTGTTTTGTCTTTTGTTGCCGTTTTATTTTCCGGGAATATTCTATTAAATTTAAATTCTAATTGTACAGTTGATTGGTATATTCGTCGTCCAACTTACAAAGGTGATGAGATATGAGTTGCTTTCATATCTGCTTGTATTAATTTTTGCGTTTCATGTTGACTTGGGAGCAACTTTATCTCTTATTATTTGCTTGGAAATTTCTGTATTTTTCAAGTGTATTGTGTATATGACTCCAATGAATGACGAAAAAAATAACGAGCTTCCATCAAATCTTTATCATCAACGACAATCTCTGATGCTTTGCGCAGTTCATGCAATAAATAATGTCTTGCAGCGTGATGCCGTGACAAAGGCTGACTTAAATAGAATTTGTGAGAAATTAGCACCTGATTGTTCTCCTCTTACGAATCCTCATCGCAATGCCTTTGGGCTCGGTAACTATGATGCAAACGCCCTAATCGTTGCGCTGCAGGAGACAGGGCATGATATAGTATGGTTTGACAAACGTGCAAGTCTTGCTGATCATCGTTTAGATTGGAATAAAATTGTCGGTTGCATCCTCAATGCTCGTCGAAAAAGTCCTGTCTCAGTTGGTGGACGGCACTGGGTTGCTTTTCGGGGAATTTCAACTTCCGATCCTGAAGTTGTTAACTACTACGACCTTGATTCAAAGTTGCGTCGGCCTGTATTGGTCGCGAAGTCGCATGAAGAGTTCTCTAACTATATCGAACGGCGATTAAAAGAGCTTCCTGATTCCCAACTTCTCTTTGTTGTTCTCAAAGAGGTTCTTTCTGATCGAACATGGCGTCTGTCTGATTCGAATCAGACGCGGTCCCCAACAGTTGCAGTTGAAGAAAAATTGGTAGCCGAGCAAAATTCCTCGTCTAGACCACTGATCTAGACCAATTGATAATCTAAATTAGACTTCACTTTTGATGTCGTGTAACTTTCCTTCGCATATGCACACCTATTCTTGCCTACTTTTTTAAAAACATCTTAAAGGAGAAAATACTGTAATCCTAAAATATATATTTTTTGTATGATAGTTATTATTTATTTTTACATTTCTTTATGGTTTCAGGTAGGCTGTGATAGGATGTGGGATCGATTATTTTTTAATAGAATTTGTTTCTCGATTACTCTTCGTTCGTATTCGTACCTTAGAATGATTCTTCCTCGCTGATAGCTAATTGGTATACAAATAGGGTTACTCTCGTAATAAAGTGGAGAAGATGTATTCAATGGTTTACAGGTAGTCGGCCTTCTTCATTTAGGTTTGAACGGGTAGTTAGAGCAGAGGTGGCCACTGAAGATAGCAACAATATGTGATAGGTTTCAATCTCGACCAAGTTTGGGCAGTTTTTAAGGCACATGTATTCAAAATATCCAGATGAGGCGTTAATTCAGTATTTTGTACATACAGATTATTGCTTCGGAAGACTAAATTACCAGTTAGACTGACCTCGATTCTTTTGGACAGCGTTATCTACATCATTCGTTTAAAATGCTATATTTGTTTCATAAGGTATTTTATCTTCCCTTAGCTATTTTTCAGGCTATACCTTATAACTTACGATCTTCACCACACAACAAGATAGAGAAGAGAGGGGCCGTTGTTTGGAGAGCATTATTGGCGAAAAAGAGAAAGTCCAGAGGCTAGACGCAGATTGTGTGTCATAAAGAAGGATATTTATAATTTTGTCATAAGGACACAGAGGTGGAAAGTTACAGGTGACCGTTAATTGGAGAACAATGAGACAGCAATGATTACTTAAGGGCCATTTAAGTAGTTTAATCACGTTAATGAAAATAAACCACTTGAGGACACATGATGGTTCTCTAGGGGAGCCTGCGGACACAGCAGTGAATTAGGCGCTAGAGGTTCCGTAATTAGGGAGTGTTCTCAAATGTTTCTAGTGCAGTCATCCGGATGTCTACAAATCGTTGTGTTTCCAGTTGGGCGCTCCAGATGTTTACAATTTAGCGATAAGGGAGACAATTTTAATCAGGTAAAGATTTATTCATTCGGCCACAAGAAATGGTAAGAAATCCTGCGCTCTGTAGCCCACTTACAGAAAATGCCAAAAATTTATCGCTTTTCAGGGTGATCTATAAGGCATTAAAGCCAGTAATTTTTAGATCGTTATTTTTTCTTTTCTCCAGTTCCTATCGAACCGTATTTGTATATACGGAAAGTTTATTGGATCAGTGAGCACATGTGCATGCGTGGTAGTACACACGTGCTTTACGTCCCCACCGTTACAAGTAAATTATCGATTGATTGATTAGTGGTCTTACGCTAATTGGTCCGTCTCGTTAATTAGGTTATTAGTTTTTTGAGGAAGCAAATAGTGACTCACACTTTGCACTGCACAGCACAGCGTTTCTGCACCCAGAGCAGCTAATCACTGTTTACCACTTACGATTATTAAAGTTACTGAAGCTTACCTATAAAAGCTATACATGATTAAATTACTCACTTTTTTCAAGATACGAGTTTTCATTAATTTATATTTTACATTATTTAGGCCGATCAGCAAGTGTATCTCTGAGTGACGGCATAAACTTACATTTTAGGAATATTTGAACGGGGAAAAAATCTGTAATCTTTAATGAAAGTATTGACTTTTTTGAATATTCGCTTAAATATCATACCCACATTACCTTAAGTTAAGGTTTAAACTCAGAAGAAGTGTCTTTTAATAATGTAGTTTAAATATTTTCTCATTATTACTTAAGCAAGTAGTGACCTCCTGGTATGTGGATATCAAGCTTACGACAAATAACCGATTTTTGTTTTTGCAACGTTCAAAGAAGAAAGTTCAGATGCACAGTTTCCATTTAGTTTCGCATATTAGATGAAATTTGCTATTAAACATTTCCTTACCTATAAAGTAAGTTATAAAGTTGTTTTTTTTTGAATTTCTAAACGCAGTATTACGCTGATGACATTGGTCCTTTCAATCGACGACTTTCTTCGGATTAAATAAAAAAAAACAAATTCAATCATATACCACTACTCATTAAATTATAGTATGTTTAAATTACCTATCAAGGAATTATGAAAATCATGACATTTGGCATTTAATTGCATTGTAAATACGAAAAACCGGCTGGATTTGAAGGAAAACTCTCTATGCATTTTCCAGAATTACCTTTCATTCGCATTCTCCACGATAATACCTCAGTTTTTCCGCCCACGAAGTTGGAGTGACCTCATTTATGTCCCTATGGCGCATAACCCCTGTCTGACATATCTAAACGCGTCCATCGATTTCCYCTCTTTTCTATAACCGCCTCGCTTCATATAAAAAGGCACATCTGCGCTCATGCTCTGGTGTGGCCTTACTCAAGTGACTCATAGAAAGCTACCCTTGTTTCTCCAGACAGCACACACTGGTCAGTTACGGACTCCTACACGTCCTGTTCATCTCCTCTCTTCCTCAGCACGCTGCTCTCCCTCTTTCTCTCCCTCTCTCTGTTACTCATTGTGGCTTCCTTGAATACATGTTTGGTCTAC
>CAADRB010000137.1:46960-75158 GCA_900708905.1 Hymenolepis diminuta
GATTGATTTGAATGCAATATTATCAAATTAGCGAAAATTTATGCGGAGGGGATGGGGGATGGGAGTGCATGAGGAGGAGGACATATGGGCAGATCAAACAAAAGTTGTAGGAACCGGATGTGGCTGTCAATGTACCACATTCCTAATCTATAGCTAACCACAAGTCAAAACTAAAGGCTCACCCGGGAAATATGTCGCTTCTTCTACTACTTTCAAGTTAAATATATTGAGACAAATTCATTAAGGTAAGGGAAATTTACGTATTATTCTATATACTGTTATATCGATTTCAAGAAAATCTTACTTTTAAGCAATAAATATTTTACTTTTGTAAGATAAATAGACAATTTTTCTTTAAATAGAAGTTCAAATATGGGCATCAGGCATTCGCAAAGTTGGACGAAGGACGTGGAAACCCACCGCCAGAATTTGACCCTTTTGACTATTCCGCAGTGGCTTGGTTAGATCCGGAGACGAAGAAGTTTACAAGTGTTGAATTAGTGCAGTTTACAATTCGAGCCATATTTCTCGCATATTGTTTATCGGTAAGTTACTGATAATACAACTATTGACAAGATGAAACATTTAAGGCATGGAAATTGTGTTATCTTCACCAACAGATATCTGGCTATCCGATGAAATGGTTTGATGAATCAAAGAAGCACTTTTATGAATACCCCTCTTCTACGAATCGTCCGGCTTGTCTTCCGGGAAGTTGGGTTGCTGCATGCATACTCTATCATTTGAAGGCTGTACGTTTCAACTCATCTGATTACATAGAATATATAGAAACACCATATGATATTCAAGCTGGCTGCCGTAGAAATGCAATTTGCATTTATCCTACTATTTCTCTTATCAATCATTCCTGCAACCCATCAGCAAGTCTGGTTAACTGTGCCAGTGGCAGTGCTTCTGTCTACGCTCTACGTCCCGTGAGAATTGGCGAGGAAATTTCTATTTCATACTCAGATAATCTATTGAATGGGTCAACTCAAGCACGTAGAGATTTGCTTAGGCCACAGTATCGGTTTGACTGCAAGTGCGAAGCTTGTAGTAATGATTGGAAAATTGAGAATAAGCGAGATTTAATAAAATGCCCTTCATGCGGACGCTCCTTCTTTGAATCCACCAGGTCCGCCAAATGTTCTCATTATAATGCTCGTTTTATTTATCAGTTGCTTAAGAAAGAAGATATACCGCTTCTAGAAAAGTGCGCAAGATATCAGTCGATTAATAACGAGGGCTTATTTGATGCCTCTCTGTTATTAGAACAGCTCAACAGGTTTATATCTCAGCCAAGCAGAACTATATTGAGTGCTATGAATCATTACCGATCACTTATTGATCGAGCTTATGGTAACTGGATTTTTGAACCCTGGCATGAAAAATACGATGGCGAATCTGATCAGAAATCTCCTTAATCCTTTATCTGTGTGCTATTTTTTGAATTAAATTTAATTTTAAAGGAACATATCTGTTAACTTATAGATTACTATTTAGCTTATAAGTAAACTATGTCAATTTTTTATTTGACTAACATTAAATGGACGGGTGGTGACTGGTGTTCGAGCTCGTTTACATCAAATAGAAAGCATGAAAAACAAGGGATTGACGATCGAGGTATTTACTTAGAACCACCAAACTGTCGCTAGATTCATACTGAGGTCTTCTGAGTGAAAAGTGGAAGCTGTAATACCTTTAATATAGTTGAATATGGATAAGAATTGATTTATGTATATATGTATTCCTTAAGTAGAAATGACAATCTTATTATACCTATACGCAATAAAATGACACCAAGTAATAATTAGAATTCAAGGCGTTGATGAAATCAAATATGGTTGTAAAATTGGATTTGGGAAGTGAAAATCTTTTTATTGTCAAAATATACTGAAAACTCCTGAAAGACTGAATCTCAAATCTCGAAAGTTAACTATTTAGATTTCACAGTATAAAAAACTGTGGGCATATTTGCCCCATATTAAGTTTATTAAATCTAACCTCAATTTATTCATCTATGCTGATATCCTAAGTCGTAATTTCTAGCTTATTATTAATCCAGTCCTTAAAGAGATGTGAAATGAACCCTAGATTGTGCTCGTGAATAATTACAACCGTATTATGCCATGATTGTGTATTGGGAAAATTGTTTTTGTTATAGTTATTTAGAAAAAAAATGCAAATTTTGAACACAAAAACCCGTCTGAATCTCAGAATGTAAGTGGTAAGGGTGAGAGTGTCAAGGAAAATTTGAGAATAAAGTTAGGCTATCAAAGGACCTTCATATGTTATTTAATTTAAGTAGCACGCCTAACGGATGTGGTTTACAGTGTTATAACGTAACAATCTAGAGGTCTCGATAGTAATTTCGCAGGACCAACAATCCAGAAAACTCGGTAATATAGCAACTTCGCACGGAAGTCTATGACCCACTGCAGATCACAAGACACGTTGTAATAAAAACACGTGTATTAACGAAACTCACTCTCAGTCGGTATCGGCTTAAGCAAATGGGCATAATAACCACGTGTCTTTTATCAGTGGGGAAATAAAGAAGGAAATTACAGTTTTATTTGTGGAAAAAACATTAGGAGCGGGGTAAATAATAATCATTTCTTCAAGCACACAGCTAAATATCATATTGTGCCAAATTTCACATTTCTACTTTTGTTCCTCTTATAATCTACAAGCCGATGTCCCACCCAAGAAGGAGCGGAACACAAGTTCTCGCCGTTAGAGAAAAGTTATTACAGTTCAAATGGAATTATGTATAGTGTATCGTAATTCATATTAGTTCCCATTATATGGTTTAAGGGATGAGCTCTATTTTCAAGAACAATGGAAAAAAGCATAAAATAAAGCATTACTTTCGCCAAAGGATAATATTTAATAAATATTCATTACTGTACTTTCTCCATGATCCTCCCTTTATCTGTAAAAATTCTTCAGTTACGCTTGAAATTCTTCGGTAGTTACTGTATTCTTTCATGGCAGCCTAATCCGCATTCAGGAGAGAATTCAGATGATTGATGCGGATTCAGTCTGTTTCTTCCCATCAGTAAATTCTCTCGGAGATTTACCATTTAGCCTTGGATGAGTACCTGTCCAGAAGTTCAGGAGAACAACGTCCAGTTTCTCCACCACTGCTCTCTCCTCTTTTCATAGGACTTGTCCTGTTCCGTTCTTTTGGCCAGGAATTTTCGTTTCGGATGCGTGAAACGGAGCACTGTATTCATTATTGATTTCCGTTAAGAAGAAAATATGCAAATTATAATATATATTTTTTTCCTTTTATATAGAAAATAACGTCCGATTATGAAATTGTTTTTCCGAACTGATGAATAACGCCGTTCAAAGAGCAATTTCTCTGAGACAACTGAGTATCGTTCAATTAAGTATTAATCTCTCTAAATTGAACTTTTCTTCTCTTTACCGCTTTTTTTTGCGGATAGTTTGGAATTGTTAGCTGGAATTACATTAATCTCCATTCCCTGTCTTCTCTGCAGCATTCATTTTGCTTTTTGCTTCGATACATTGACAATTTCAGGAATTGGTTTAAGTTGGCGTTTCCTTTTTTCTTCTTTCTAGTCGTTTTGTCACACATTTGTGGGGATCCTTCTGAATATTTTAATCCCCCTTCATATCTTTATTCGAGCTGGCCATTGGTTCTGTCACCTGACTGTCCGTTGGTTTAACCGTCTAATTCTGATTTAGTTCGGCACATATTTTCCTTTTTTCGCGCTTGTTATGCAAATTGAATTTGTGAGATTTATATAGACAAAACCGAGAAAGTGTAAAACATTACACCAGAGATTTACGGAGGGAGGAAACATTCTCAAAATTACGATTTCACTAGAACTTCGAATCACATAACCCTATTCACCAGATTCCTGTTGGTTCATGTCACTATTATGTCTATTTTTATGAATTGATTAGTATAATTCTAAAGCCGACTCGTATGCAGAAGCTCATTTGTATTCCTCCACTCCTCGTCTATTTCAGTATGTAGGCCAGTTTGCGTGCTTTATCCCATTCTACATGTATGTACGCGTCTCTGTGAGTGGTCTATAAAATACCTTGAAGACATTAATCTAGTCGCGAAGATGCAACCGTACGTTGTGATTAAGCGTTTTCTTTGTGAATCTTGGTTTGTTTTCTCATCTTAGTTCAAGGTCAATTCTCTATTTTATCACTTTCTTCAATCATTTTGAGAAATCGAGAATTGAGACAGGTTCATCAAACTTTACATCTGAAATAGTTCTCGATTGGTTGATACATTTGAACCTTTCATGTTCAGCAGCTCCTAAACTAAGTAATAACTCCCAACCTTTTCATATTCTTAAATATCAGAGAAATCGTTTCGGAAAACATCCCCACACGTTTCAAATCAGTTAGCAAAAATTTGACCTGCCATGGCCTGTTTGATTAGAGTGGAATTCATTAACTTATAGAACCGTAGATTTTCCAGATCGCAAGTTAAGGAAATATCCGATAGCATAGTTTTCATGCTCGTAATTTTGAAAAGCACTTTGACCAGTAGGCTTAGATATTTTTGCTGTCTCTACAACATTAATTCATAGTGTTCTGTTCCTTCTCAACTAATCTATTTAGTTCAAGTTCATCAATATTAGCAGACATTTTTCACAATAAATGTTAGCATTTCTGAGCTCTTTTCAACCTTTTTTCGCCAAGTTTTTACTGTCTAAAAACCGATATCTAGCTACGGAGAAGGGACGCACAAAGTCTTGGTGTTATTACAGTTCATTTCGAACTATGTGTACTATTTCGTAATTGACGTTAATTTATGTAAATATTTAAGGAATAAGGGTTATTATCTATGATAATAGGAAAAAAACATAAAATAAAATATTAGTTTCGTCTTAAAAAATATTATTTGATTTTTCATAATGATATCTTCAACTTGACAGGTCTCTGAGATCCTGAATGAAACGCCCAGAATTTATTGACCAATTGGTTAATTTGATTTGTTGTTAAGAGAATAATATTTGTCTTTGATTTCTATACCATTTCTTGGAAAAGTAGAATTACATTTCTCAATATACGAGCGACATGAATGACTTAACTTATTCCTTCTATGCGGTGCCGATTCGCATAACATTAATTTATCTTTAGCATCTTAGAAAAGCGGCAGATTCTATGCACTGAGTTGAATACTTACTCATTTCCTCAAGGCCTATTCATTTTGACTTCCATTCTTATATAACTCGATATTCTCTGACTTCATCATAGTAATTAGTCAGGTGTTTTCTTTTACATGATTATCTATGGTCGGAATGTCCAAGTGTCCACTTATGTCACTTAATATTCGCCATCAATATGCGGTCGATTATCAGTATTCTTATTGAGTATTCAATGAGTACATTCTTTTCCTCATATAAGTGCATGAACTCTGTGGTTGCTTATGCACGTGTGTACCCTACTTTATACAGTCCTTGTGAGAGTACCATAAATTCATTACTACGTGTTACTGAAATCAAATAAATTCTTGATGTATTCAATTCTCTGGAATTCTTTTCCATTATGTGAGTACTGTGTTAATTCATTCAATGCTATAAATGAGAAGATCCTAAAAATTTCAAGTCGTTTGAAGTCTTTTTGTGAAGACTTCATTTACAAGTCTTCGGGGAAAATTCCATGAGTCACAGAATTTCAGCCGAGAAACGAAGGAAATATTGTTGTGAAGCCTGCAGTAATAATTGGAAAGTCGAAAGAAAGCACCATACGATAAAGTATCCTTCTTGTGACAAGTACTACTCAGAAACGTCGCGCAAATACTATCTCTACAATAATCGAAGTGTCAATTTACTTGATCAGCTTTCGAGTAATTAGGTTTGTCACTTCTCATAAGTGGGCCCAAATTCAATCGTGCAATAAAGAAAGTGTATATTTCCACAATGATTTCCATAGTAAATCGAGCCGGATCAAATTACTCGAGAAATCCCCTTATGGAAGTAGTGGTCTTCCTAAGGCTAACAGAGTTCAAGATTCCTTCTCAAGTAATAGGAAAAAGAGGGAGTTTCATGATTGCGCGCCCATTATCCGACAAAAACCAATCATTCAAAATTTAATAAGTGACAATTAGGAATGTGTCAGTATGGCAGAACAAACTTATCAGTCAGGTTCTACAGCTTTCTGTTCCACTTTACTTATTTAATTTGCATTTGAGTGAAGTCTTCTTTTGTAAAAAGAACCCCATAAGCGCAAAAATGAAATCATAATTATAAATCAAAGTAACTATATTTTTTAAGTTATACTTAATATATTATTTATTAACACATTAACTAAATATGAAGTTCCAACAGCGTTTTTTGAGCAATGTTCTGAGCAGCCTTACGATAGACAACTGTAGAAAAGTCATACGGAAAGACTGATTCGATAAATTTTTCAATATCATTACTCGAATTTTAATCACTATCACATTCGATCTTAGAATAGGTCTAAGCTTTACAAGCTGTTGTTTGTTCATTATGATATCATCGACTAGACCTCTTTCACTATCACTGATGACCCAAAGTAGGTAAAGGAACCCATTTGAATGATATTGTGATTACGTTTTTGGAGAGGTTATTGGTCCACATCTGCACCGACGTGCATCCCGACTGTTTTATCATATGCCATTTCCATGGCATGTTTGTTAAGGATAGTTTAAAGCCTTTGAAGAAGCTGTTTAGCTCGTCTAATCTATGAAGTGATAGAGTATAAGTAATTTGTAAATTCAAGATGTCCAAACGACCACTTGAGTCCCGAGAAACTCAGGTCCTGAAATTTCAAATCCTTACAGATTGCATTTATTTCGTCTAATATATTTTTTGGCCCCTTTCTAACGCTTATAACCACAGAAAATGTTTAATTTGAGTCTCTGACATGCCCTTTTGGGATATTAAGGAACTGGTAAGCAAAAGCTGTGAATGTTAATAATAACTTCCAAGTCCATTTAGAAAAGTGTTTTCAACACAGCTTGGGTGGAGAGTGATCATCATGGGGCTCCCTTTGTGAGATGTTCAAATTCTGCCTTCCTCTTTATCAGTCAGACTTAACCAGTGCGGTAGACCATTCCACTTATTGGTGTGAATGTTAGTATCAAATGTCAACCATAGCTAATCTACACAATTTGAAAAAGTGCTTAACCAGTTCTGCATAGCTAACTTCATTATAGCGAGTAGGAATACAATACCACTATCTCACACCTCATGCATGTATGCACGTCTTATCGATCTAAGTGCCGTGGGTTATATCAGGACAGGACCTCAAATATAATACCAATGTCGCACTATAGATTAAAGTAGATTATATATTATATTTGCGTGGGTATTATTCACATTTTCCTTTTTCTCTTCCCTGTCCTTTCTGAAAATCAATAATCAATATATATATGTGTATATACCAATAGGAACTTGACCTCATTGTTGTGAATAAGCGTGTCATAATCAGTTATCTGCATATCTTAGACATTTATAGCATGTCACATTAACTTTTCTAGTCCATTCGCTTACTAGCCTAATTTCGATTCACTTTGCCTAGAGACTGTTGAAAGGGGAAGCTACTATGTTGTACTTAGATAAATTTCTTTACACATATCAAAGATTTTCATAATGTTTAATAGCAGACAAAATAGAAGGCGAAGAACTGAGTTGGGCTAAAAGATTATCAAACGTCACCAATGTGAATGTGAGATAATAAAGGGGTAAATACCGAAAACAAAAACAAACCATCTGCACAAAGTGCACTGTGAACAACCACGCACGCTGCAACAAGTGTATTGGAAGTAGACTAAGCTTGCAAAAGGAAAGCCCTTACCATCATCTCAAAGTGGAAGTAAGGCGGACAAACGAGAAGCATAAATTCGAGATGCATCCAACTAAACTCTCCTGTTGCTTAGGACGGAAGTAACCATTGTGGCAAGACTGTTGCTTCCTCTCAGCCCTACACTCTTTAGTGCTTGTTGGTCCACTTTTTAACCTTACTCTTATAAACCTCTATACGCTTCATTCAATCTTGTCTTATCTACAATATGTTCTATAATGAATTCATAGTTAGACCATGTCGAGTCCTCAACCAGCTTGTCCTTACCTTAATTTATCCTCTATTGATTGAGAGAAACTTGAGTAGAGGGAAGGTATCCTATAGCTGCTCTTACGAAAAACTCGCATTCTACCACTTCTTTTGCTAACGGGAATTGACCATATCCACAGCACTGTGTGTGATAGGAATTGATCTCACTAACTCCCTTATATACATTACAGCTCACTCTCACACTTCCAGTTATTTCTCTGAGCCTTCTCTCCGTATCAACAAAGCGCTTTAACTGACAGTTTCTCTCTGCTCTTCAACTTTTTTTGATGAAGTTTGGTGATAACTAGAAAGAGATAGTAAGTAATATAAATACGGGTTCGGGACCATAATTCTCAGCCGCTCAATTTTATCCCATAGGTCAAAGATAGAAATAAAAATTCCTGATAAAAACAATTATTTTAATTAAAGGTTAATCAGTTAAAAGGTTCAATAGACAAATTGCCAAATTTTTCCAGAATTAGATAGTTATAGAGAGATTGAAGGTAAGCATAACAAGCTCCACAAGGCCTAATTAAAGCTTGCATATCCCTCCAAATTAGAGTGCACTTCTCACGGGATTTGAGTTCTCGCGTGGGGGAAAACTTACTTTTAATGAGTTGTAACAATAATTTCTTAAATCGTTTAACTGTCACCTTTGAATGGCATTTTTTACATTTCCCTTTATTAATACTGAATGTATTTTTGCACTTTTGGCACTTTAATAGTCCCAAGTCAAATTGAATTCTTGTAAACCACTTGTTTGTACAAGCCACGCAGTTGCAGTCAAAGTGATAGTAACATTTCAGTATGAAACGGCGTGTTGACTCCGGGGATGAGAAGTAAGAATATTTATAGCAGACGGTTACTTCTTCATCTGCAAGGATGGGTTTTAAAGCATAGAGAAACGCGCCACCTCGAGCTGTATTAACAAGAACGGCAGAGGGATTGCAGGAGTGGTTGATGAGAGAGATGGTCGGATAGATGGCTGTTGCAATAGACTTGCATATTTTAGGGGGCATGCCACGCGAGGGAGTTAAAATCATGAAATAATCTTGGTAGTTAACTGTTGAAGCCTGTAGATGATAGAGCATGCAAGCGGCTACATGACTGACGGACAGCGGCCTCAAGCCTTTGCCTTCAAATTTCGGCTCTTCCTTATCTACCTTTTTCCAATCAATTGGATAACCAGAAATCTAAGCAAAAAATCAGAACAAAATCATTACTTGAGTCCAAGCCCCATCTTTTAATTTCGGCAAGTCAGTGCTTTGTTTATTTGATTTACCCAAAGACAGTATGTGAGAAAGAGGGCTGCGATTGTCTTCTGCCAAAGTTCAATGGGATCCCGCTTCTCCGAACAGGATTCCAGCCAAGCAATCGAGGAGTAGTCAGAAGGATCAAAATTATCTGGTGGATCCTTACGAATTTCCTTCTCACCTCTAAAAGCTTGATGACCTTTTGTAACGTTCTAAAAGCAGTATTTTGGGAAAAGGATATATTAGAAAATATTGTAGTATAGCAGTATTAAAAATTCCCAAGCACACTAGATCACGTTAAAAGTAAGATATTCTGAATATGGTTTTAAGGGAAACTTGTATCTTATCGCCCTTCCGTCAACTAGAACTAGCGACTGCGGAGGTGCAGAGATATTCATTTAAATCATGAGCCTTTTTAGGCCTTTTCTTTTACTACGTTGAACTGTATGATTAACATTTCTTACTCCCAACTGGGATTTCTAAAGAATAAAGCTCGTTACTTTCAGCACCCACCACACATATAATGAATGACACCAGTGAGAACAACAGTAAGACACTACCAGATCCAATTACGATGGTGTTTTCCAGCGCTCAATCTAGATAGAGGGGTGGTATCACTGAGCCTTCCTGGTAACAAAATTGAATCCTATCACCCCACTCACAGGATGTTCATCGATGGGCATCGAACCCTCGATCCTTGATTTGATGGACAACTACAATAAGGTGGATCAAAGTATTCATTTAATGATCAGGAATTGACTTTTTACTTAGTAAGTTCAGACTACATTACCTCAACAACTACAAGTAACAAATAGCTGTACTTTTCTACATATTTCAAGAGACTACTTTGAAAAGAGGAATATTATCAAAATCCAGATAATTCATTTGCTTGTTGATCATTAATATAGCCGAATATAATGCAATCTAAGAGTGGTAAACAGAAATTGTAATACTCAGTGAGTACTCTCTTGAAATTCCAGAGCATCAAACATTCACCTACCAATGCTCCTGTGTCGTGAGAAGTAAGGTAACTTTTGAGTCTGCCCGGATCCGTATTCGCAATACACCTATAAGCTAGATGACTAGTCGTGGCGCATCCAGTATAACTCTGATTCTCTGATATTTTCGAGGAAAATTTGTTAAGCAAGATGTTCGGGAGAATACCGCACTCATAGTTATGTCGACCAGTTCCAGTACCCACAGATTTATCATTTGACATTGCTCCGGCAGCGCATTTTTCACTGCAAAAGCCAACCTAATTTGATAAAATATCGGCAGTAAGAGGAGGAAGAAATGACAAATTAAAAATTATATAATTTGTAACGTATTTGGCATTATGCGCCAAAATCCCCAAAAAACCCAGAGAACACATCTTTACTGGCTCATGTGATATTAAATTGAGCAACACCAGAGTGAGACGAGACCCAGGTGTTTACTGTCCGGAGTCCAAGTCAAGAACATCAAATAGATAAAATCAAAATCTCCTTAAATAAATAGGTCTGGAAATCAAAATAATCAGTTTTAATGCAGTAAGGGTTAATGACAGCTTGGTAATATTCAGGTTTGCTATTACTGACGTATAAGCAAGCAGAAATCTGACTGACTTTTAGATTTTGGATGACTGGTCCAAAATTGAGAAAAATTAATCATGAACTCTTAGTGGAACATTAATATAATGTGCCCTAATACCATTTTAGGCTCTTTAAATCAACTTGCATTAAAACATAATTAATTCAATTAATTGTCGATATATTTTTTTAATTGCTTACATAAGGACACCCACTGCATGGTAAGAGACTATGACACCGTTTGTAACAGTGATAGCAATTTTCGGTGCGTGGATAATTAAGAACCGACACATAAGGTTTTTCAGTCAGTAACACTTCACCTATAATACAATTTTTATACATTATAATTTAAAATATCTAACAATCATATCCAAAAGCATATTTGCAAATCCATACCAATTGAAACATCTCTAGCTGTTTTCAGAGTCCAACCTCGTTCTCTCGTATTTCTTAGTTTCAAAACGCCATCTTTCACAGACTTAAGGTTACATTTATCATATATTCTGATTAAAGGCGTAATTGGAGGCGCCAGTTGAGTTGGAGGTTGTGGGTGATAACTAGACCATTTCGATTCTAATTCGGGTAACTGCGGACTCTTCTTGCATTCTTCTAGTCCATAATCCAAGTAAGGTCGGTATTTCTCTTTATCGACGTCTTGGTCGAATTCAACTTCGTCAGCTCTTTTGAAGTAGGTTAAAGCTTCTGGATACCTGTTTAATTTCATATAGCATTGAGCGGTATAAAAATATACCAAAAAGGGAATCTTTGCTTGAATCTAAAACACAGTAAGGAGCTTTTTGAAATTCATTGGTTTTATTATGAAGATCTATAAACAATAAATACAAAAATTGAATTAAAAATTGTCAGAATATCAGAACAAGTATTTTTGGCGCATTTGATCGAGTACACTAAGAGTGCTCTCAAGGCATTTGTAAGTTCATTACTCATGCTCTGGATTACTGAATATTGGAAGCCTACGCACGAATTTGCACATGTAAGACCACCAGCAAGGAACCTATGGCTGTCAATATTGGTCAACAGGGCACCCAAGTATTTACCACATACCCAGGTCTATTTATTTTCTAAATAGAGAACTGCGTCTTTTGAACTGCAGGCCTTTTTCCTTCTTCCTTCTGGGGTCTGAAGAGTTGTAGCTTATAAAAGGACAACTGAAATTTATAAAAGAAGTGGAATAAAAGTCTTAAACGAATACAAATCGAAGCCCTTCTTTATGTAATTTAGAAGAAATTTTTGATGCATTAATTATCTGCTAGGATCCGTGAACAACATTAAGAGGGCAATATCAAAGGGCAGGAGATAAATATTTACGTTTCCAGGTTCCTGTTATCTACAAAGATAAACACATTGAGGTGCGCACAATCAACGATGCAATTAAATCAAATTGTCAATAAGCGCTGAGCATCTTGACATAAATTCATTCGATTGTCCAAGGGGAAAATTCATTTAAAATGATATTTTGGAGAATAGAGCACGACAATGCGGACAGTATCTTCAGAAAATTGTGGACAATCCAATCTATGCGAAATCAAACAAAATGCAATTCTTGATTCTCCACCATAATTAGGTAATTTGCATTATATATTGCATTACTTTACTGTTTCCACTTCATTAATTAAATATCCATGAATAGATGCTCAATTTTGTCTTACTAATAAAAAAATTCATACCAAATTAAATTTTCAAAAAACCAATTTTTTTACACTTTAAATCTAAAAATAGACGAAATATGTACAATCAATCATTTACACACGCTTGATATAAACAATTCAAATGGCATTCAATTTGAATGTTGTGTAAGATTTTCATTACTCTTTTTGCGCCACATGCGGCTCTTTACTACTAGTGATTATTTTAACAAAATTAAATAATTAATTTGTTTCCCACCCCCTTGCGGAAAACAAAAGCAATTATATTAACTGAAAACATACTTCTAGGGCATTATTCGAGTCTTTCAAAGCATCCTCGTAGTTCTCCATGTTATATAGCAGAAAGAATCTAGACACGATGGCATTAAATTTCTGTTCATCCGATTTGGCGTAAAATACAGAATAGGTTAAGTATCTTAGGGCGGTTCGTCTATCTCTCATATCCCAGTAGTGCTGGCTTTTTTGCATAAACGCTTCAGATAGCTTATCATCTTTCCCCATTCCTTCCGTTACTTTTTCCAATTTCGAAGGTAACCCAAAGATCGTTCCATCTTTAACTAAAACAAAGCAACGATTAGGTTAAATGTAGAACATTCAATTAATTATACCAAAATACACAGAGAGGTTTACCCAAATTTGCTTTACCACATAGTTCCAGAAGAAAGGAAACACGTTGAAAGTCCGTTTGACATTTTGAAAATCCTTTGAAAAATTCATACACGTTCTTCATTTCTTTGAATAGCTCACGTATTTTCAAATAAAATGCTTTTACAAGGGCTGTATTGTCTCCTTCTTTATGAAGTTTCTCGTATTCCTCTAAGACCTCATATAGATTCTAAAATATATATTTTGAAATACACATTACTGAAATGCCAAGAAGTAGCAAACACGTTTAGATTGAAAAGATATGCTCGAGTTTTATCTAAAACCCCTTCAAAAGTTCATCTACTCATGAAATAAATTCTGTTTCAAGTGATGAGCTATCTAAAGTGTGGATACAGCTATCAAATATTTGCTCATTGAGTTCCCTCAAAATTCTTTCTGAAAACAAGCACGTTTTACCTCAACTCCACTCTGCTCTACATAGACGTATTTCTGATTTCACATGTCACTCTATGTTAAACTATTAGTTAACTGAATTTTCAGTTTTCAGGTGTTGATACACAAAGGGGTCTAGAACGGGATAATAACATTTAACGGATTTCCAGTGAGCACTAACATCCCTTAGGTTTTATAATGTTAACGATCTGATACATGAATTTCTTTTGAAATGATCATACAATTATGCGGAAAGACTTCGAAAACTTTTAGGTTTATAAAAAAGAAAAATATTACCGATTAGTCGATCAGATGATAGAAATAAAATTCTAAGGAATATATCGGCTTCATGCATACCAACCCGAAAATTGTACATAAGTGTTTAAGCAAAATTTTAACACACCTTCTCAGCAGTCATGGTACATAAAAATTCAAAATTTAATGAAAACTTAAATCCGATTTATTTTGATTAATTTTACAAGTAATTTGAAATTCGATAAATACGTACTTTCATCGTTTCTTGCTCAATTTCTATTAGAGTTGAGCTATTTCCTAACAATGCTTATACAAATCAAACCTGATTAGCTCAAGAATTTTGTTATAATTATATGTTAGTTAAATTTCAAATTTTCGGAGTGAGATGTCCTGTCATACGATATTTGAAATTTGAAATGTTAAGTTACTTTTATTATTAACGGTAATATAATTTGAAAAATGCATTTTGTGCTAAATCCGACTCAGTTTTATTACAAAGCCATGAAAAGTATGCCATTAAAGTATAAGCTTTTAAACATTGATGTATTATTGACGGGAAATAGTATTATCTTTGCTCTCAATTGCGATAGTTTCAAGAACTTCAATTTCCGTAGATAATTAAATTAAATTTATCATATTTTTAAAAAATAAGTAACAATGAAAGTATCTTTATTATATACTTCATCCACTCACCTCATTAGGAAGAAAAGATAAAAAACATATTTGAGCAAAATTCCAGCAAAAAATGCTGGAAATCTTACCTCTTTTTCCAGTCACAAAATCTATTTTAGTCGAAATTTTCAGTTTATTTTTTACAGTGATATAATCTTAGCATATCCTAGGGTTGATATGTCTATGCCTTGTCAGGGAATTAGTTATTAAAATCTCGCCACCAGTCTCAAATTGCTCTTCGTGCTCATGAATGTGCGGTTGCATGATTGGTAATAGCTTGACACTAGGTTAGGAAAAAACTATCAGCGGTTTGGCGGTGAGTTTACGTCCAGATATTAACTACTTGAAAGCGATTTTTATTCCATCAAAACGTCGTTACTAAATAAACTGAGTGCCTAAGAGTGACTATACTCTTTCTTTCTTATCTCTCCTCTCCTGAATCAACTGCAATATGACATTATCTGGTAGGAATCTAAATAATAGCGGGGGAATCCTTACAAGGGTATTGCTAATTTTAATAGAATTAAAACTTCAAATGAATAGATAAATCAGAAACCATAATCTACTTTAAAAAATACAAAATTTGGATTGGTTAATATAACATAGGTTTATTGCTCCTAGATATCGTGTGCAGCACAGATGGTATTTGAAATACTTGACCAGTGTTCGATAACTGTTTGGAGAGTTTAAGGGATGATCATAAAATAAGCGGGCGGGAATTAAAGAAGACAATATAAAACATGCAGAAATACGTCATATAATGTTGTGGTTGAAAGAGGAAAATAAATGGTGTTTTAAATTATTTAAAATTAGCTAGACTCCTAGATTATAACAAAATACACTATGATAAAGACGAAGAGAGGCAGAAAATGACCAGATGTGAAACGAAAGACCCAACTTGGAGTAACGGTGAGTTCACTGATATCCAATTCATTTGAGTATTATAAATAAGGAATTATTGGCGTTAAGTTTATGCAGCCCCACGCAACACCACTCGTTTCTTCAACCTTAACAATCGTAATAGACGTGAAAGGTCTGTGGTTATTGTGGTAAAAATAAAACAGTTGAAATGCAGCGAAGGGGAAATTTAGCGGAAATGGACTGCGATAAAATGAGTTGAAAAAAAATATGACTTTTTATGCAGTGAACATGCTCCACTGGAAGTGCATTCAAACGCATACAACTCCATCTTATTTATTACCGGGAATTTTAAGGGCCAATTATTATATTCTATAATTAACCTCTAATTAGCATAACCATAGCTCTGGATGCTAATATGATTCCAGAAATTATAAAAGTTGCGTGAGTTAAGGCAATGGTCAGATGTGCAGAAACCTATTACAGTATAAGCGATGGGCATGCGTCGGGTCGACCAATGAGCATACCACCACCTGTCTCACCTTCTAAACCAATGAAAAGCGGAGGAAAAATTAGCCATCCTATCACAGCTCATAACCTACTCATGCTTTCTCGACCAAAACGAAGCAAATCTCTTTATAAAAGAGCAGCAGACAAGAGCTGAAGCTAAGCGTAAGTTTCCTGGATAAACTTAATTTGGACGCATACGTATTTCAATGGGATATATTGATATCACATCGAAAGAGAGCGGGTCACTGGAAAAGGCCCAGCAGAATCACAAATCCTCATCTCAAAAGACAATTTCAAGACTTCGCAAGAAATACTGTTCAGGAACATGCCTCAAATTTGTTTATTTGGCCTGTGCCACTCTTGTATCAGCCAGCATAATAATTGAATGCATTCTTGCCCATCTAGTTATTACTCCTTATGTATCTGAATCTGTTTTTGAATCCGGTGTCTGTTTTCTTTACTACACCGCTACTGGAAAACGAGTGAAATGTGAGAATAAATGCAGTAAGGACCGCTCATCCTTCCCCTGTGCCAACGTTCAAGTCATTTATATCCCTGCTCCACAAATACAGGAAGAACAAGTTCCTAAGGTCGTGGAGGCATTGCGATATCGAAATCCTATTGTGAGGGAGTACTTGGAAGTGAGAGAAGCAAGGCTCTTATATCTCTATGACTATTTCAGTACTTATGCAGCGTACAAATCGGACAAGGTTGGTAATTTTGAATTTACAGAAATACTATGAGTGTCTTAGTAAAACTGAAAAATTTTTAAGTTCGTTCTTCATTTTAAAATATTTACCCTCAAACTAATTAAAATAATCAATATATTCTGTCGAATATCAGCTACTTCAACTTGAGTCATATATTCCATCTAATCTTTAAACGTGTTCCTGACTTTAAAATCTTTTTGAAAGGGCTTCTCTCATTTCTTTTTTGCTACATAGTTGAAATTTAAAATGGCGAATGCCTGTACTTATATTAATATGATCAAAATTTTCCGTCTTATTTATTTGATGATTAATACCATTTTTTACTCAATAAAATCTTGAAATGTTAAATGTCCCATTGCAAATGACATTTAATACATTTTTCTTACGAGCATTTTATGCTTTTGGACTTTTAATTATTGAGAAACTTTCTGCCAAATTCCGATTTTATGCATATGCAAGGTGAAAAGTTGATTAAAACTTAGGAATTATCGTTAGCTCAGATACATTATCTTGTCACATATAAAGGTAAAAACGCATTTAAATCGTAAAATTTATAAACATTTAAAGGCTAAATAAGTATAATATGTTGCCGAAAGGTTAAAGTAGCTCTTATCTCAGGAAAGACTTCTCTTAGAACTAAGCATCTTCTTGAGGCTAACAGAAAGCAATAGCCTTTAACAATTGAGAGGGCCAGAATTGGATTGGACAAATTAGGCATCGGACAAGTGGAGTGAGTGAGAGAGAAAAGAAAAAGGAAGTAGGAATAGGATGTGGAAGAAAAAAGCAAGCGTTGGTACTGCTCGGGAAAATATCTGATTGTGAAAAACAAGCAAAAGTTGATGTGATAAGGCGATTAATCGATTTCGTAATCTTTGTTCATTGACGTTTGGATTAGGGTGAGTCGGTAGGCACAAAATACATAGACAGATCGAACATGTCTACGAAGCGGAGATTGCGGGTATTGCAAAGTCTCACTGAGTATAAAATTTGGACACGGAGTACATTAATTTTAATATATTTTCCGAACGGAATAGAAGGAGAACAAGAGTTTCTTAGTTTCAAAATAAAATGGTGCAAATTATACTACATGGTGGTTTTCAAGTGTAAAAGACTTGCATTCTCTTAATCTCATTTAGTTCAAGATCGTCTGACTGGAGAAGAAAAATTAACTCCGAATGTACCAAATTTAAAAGACTCATTCTTGAGAGTTATCATTTGGAATTAGCTGCAAGATTTTTTATGTTTGTGATACTAATATATTTAATCAATACATTTTATGCATAAATGACAAGGGTGTTTACAAAAATCACACACGCACCAAAAGTTATCTACAATGATATATTGCGTTATCAATTTGTAACTTTCCGTTAATCATTATATTCGCTGTCAATTTGCAATTTAAAAATAAGTTATTGGTTTTAAACGACGTGATTTTTGATATTCAAAGGCCAATACTTTTTGGTGCATATGTTAGATAAAGGAGCTAGAGAAGGATTTAATATTATATTGTTTTAAATGTGAATAATCAAAGTTCCATTCCAAATCTAAAATTTATGTCAAGTTAAAAGCCGTTCATTTTAATCATACTTTTAATCATTTAAATGCAAAAGTATGGTGGCAGTTGAGCAAGGTTAAAGTATTTTTATGGGAAATTAAACAAAATTTTCAAATAGAATTCAACAAATCCTCAAATGTCCGGGTGTTTTTACGCCTATGCAAATGATTTTTCCCAACCTAGTGTTTTGTTCATTTCTTTGTATAATATATGTCATAAAGTTTAAAACTACAAATAAGATCTTAACTACCTTCAAAATGGTGAAGTATTCATTTACCTTGAAAATTGCGCATAAAATTTGATGGAATATTGAGAATCTTCTTGCATGAGTATGCATGAAGTTGGTTTGATTGTTACAATAGGAAAACTTGAAAACCAGCATCAAAAAAAGAAAAGTATTTGTTTTTAAGTAATAAAGAAGCTTTATTCCTGGTGGTAAAACCGCAGTAAGTTCTCCACAATATTAAGATTGATATCCCTCAATTGAACTTATGGTCTTCTAAGGGCTAACAGGATGGAATATATCTTTTCTTGAGCAAGAAGATCAAGGGTTAAGTTGGACCACATAGATGTCTTTTGTGTAAAAGGAAATAAACATACCTAGTGACCTCTTCCATTAATAGCCCATCCATAAATCAATAATTTCAAATCAAGTTTCAAGTTCCTCAGTTTTGAAATAACCGCAAATTCTGTACAATGGGCACTTATAACACACTTCAAAAATAACACATAATCTTTTACAAAGGAATATTTTTAAAATTTTGTGGAGTTTTATGCAAGCAGGACTTGTATTAAATTTTAGGCGTGATTTCCAAAGGGGAAAAAATATGTATCATTAATATCAATGGACTGGCTATAGGATACTTCTATTCAGTGCTTAAAAATGATACTTTCCACTGCAATCTCTTATTAAAGGCAAATAAAATTTCTAAATTTTATTAATGTTCTAAACTTTTTAAAATTACCGGGTGTTGTTTGGGCTTTTATCTTTTTCTGTCTTACTTCAGCCTTTTTTGAATATTGTTCGTAGGAGGCGAAAGACGAAAATAACAGTTAAACCCGATTTTGGTGTAAAAAATTAGTTGTATTGTCAAAAAATAGTTCTACTGGTTTTTTTAAGAAAAAACAAGCAATAAGCTTTTACTAGATTAATTTATCTTCTGTTTAAAATGTGATGTCCCGACAAATCAAATTAGAAGCAGACAAACAAATTTGATACAACCAGAGAAATATCTGAAAAAAACTTTATATTTTGAGAAATATACAATAAGATACTACTCAAAAAGCATTTTGTTAGAGAAAATGAAATTATATGATTACTTTATAACACGATTATTTTTTGGAATAATTATATTAGTGATAGTTTATAAGAAAGCATGGCTGGTAAAGAAATGTACAAAGGAAAAGACTAAGTACTAAGTAAAGAAAATTTACACTCTGAGTGCTTTCCTAATTGAGTAATTGCATGACATAACATCTTCCAAATCAAGGAACTTAGTCTTTATGAAATAATGCGAAATAAATGAATGAGGCGTAAATTTCTACTTTTCCGTGTTTCCTTTATAACTGTTTTAGCAAAATAATATAGTCGCTTTCCAAAAATAGTTAGAAAATCTTTGAGTCCACCTATATATGGAATCCGTTTATTGCGTTGAATAGATACAACATTATAAGGTAAATAAAATGACATACATATAGAATCATTTTGATAGCAATTCCCATATGCTCACAATGTCGGATAAGTAATATAAAATACTGAGTAGGGAAGTACCCCCTTAATATTTTCGTAATTACTAATCAATAGTCAATATTCATAACCCTTTTCTTTATTTGTAATGAGCACTCAGACACGCAGATTAGATCTAATTAATAAATCGTTCTCAACCCGTTATTTTCAGCCGATTAACAAACGCTGATTAAGTATTGCACTATTAAAATCCGAAGACGATATTTTTTTATAACATTTAATTAACGACATGTTTCAATTTTTATATCGTCTAGTGTTCAACAAGTCCCTGTAATCGTCGTGAAGCCGACAATGCAGAGACAGTAGATCAGTATCTTCGGGAGTTACACGCTACCGGACTCTTGCCCTGTTATGCTCGACCGCTACGAAAGGAAATTTTCTCCTATGAACTCCAACAATGGGAACGACAATTGAATGCCTCAAACAATGCCCATAGTCCTGAAGGATTTCACATACTTCCTGAAGACAGTGAACAAACATTTCTACCTCTACTGACAATAGATTGGCTGCGAGAAGGGAAAAATCTGTCAGCAGCGGAACTGGCAGCTTCCAATCGTCTCCTTCATATGCCTCCACCACCTCCGACTTTCGGCAGAGGAGAATTGAATGCTGCCGCGCTAATGCATCGACTTTATCCTGACACACTTCTTTTTCATTCGCTCTTCTGGCCTCTGGCTATTATTATCTGTGGTCTTCTTCTCATTGGACTTGCATACTCTATTGATGGTTGCAAAGTATGGCAGACTGATATGACTGTTATTGCATGATGAGCTCTCTGGATATGATTTATTATGTGTATATATAAATAATATGTTATATTTCTCGTATGCCTTCTCTTTTTAAAATATTTACGTGATTACAACACGAAAAGAAAGTCATCGAACATTTTAATTTCATTAAGCTACATTTTGGCATAAAAGAAAAGAGCTGGTTTGTAGACCCAAGAACCTGCTCTGACGGTCTGACAAATAATCTAGACTATCATAAAAATTTAGACGGGCAAAGAGATGCATAAGATAATCTTATTAGAATACCGGATAATCCTATTACGATTTGAAACGCTCGAGTAAGCATAAATCAGTGTTAAAGTAGGCGTAAAACGCTCCAGTAGACCTTTTGCTTCAGCGCAATTAACAATAAAGCTCCACTTTTACTATAATTATCAAAACCCGTTTTGTTCTCGGTCTCTTTAAATGTTTCCCAAAAAGAAGTAGCGCTTTTGAGAAATTCCGACTGACCTACTTTACGCCACTTTCTTATATGCTGTCGGATTATTTAAGAGAGTTCTTCACGTCTGCGAAATGAATTACAGGGTCGTTTTTCTAAATAACGGACATTCCGTGTGTTTTTTAATCGAAAACTTTGACATCACGTATTTGCTGATTTATTTTTGATCTCCTGCTTATTATTAAATGGACGTTGAAAGTACAATTAGAGCTTAAAAGAATACAAAATAGATATTAATAGTACTGACAACAGAATAAAGTAAAATTTAAAAATCATATAAGAGAGGATTATAGATTCAGTCAATAAAAGGTGTAGATCTGTAGGCCATTCTTCTTCTAACTTAAAACAAACTTGAATACCAAATGAGAGAAAAAGCTGTGACTAGGGAGGGACCCGAAATCCGTCAAACCACAGTTGAAAGTAAGTTCAAAGTAGAGTTACTTTGTAAATATATGTCCCCATTTTGCCACTAATAACCACAACTGTAGCAATCAATCAATGGGTCCCAATTTTCCCTATGTTGGATATCCGATTTGACAATAGTTTCCCTTCATAAATCGGTAATATTAAGAGGGCCTTTAAATTGCATATATCACAGGAAGGAAGATGCGATTAATTATTAATGACAAAGTGACCGTAGATGAGATTTTTGATGATCTTGCCAAATTGGCGACTTGTTAATCATTATAAGCTTACAGAAAATACCACTGCTAAGGAAGAACATCTTCCCAATATGAGCGTTCATTTTGTAATTATAGCATTAAAAATGAATTTTACTGCAATTTTCGACCCTTTGAGATGCTTAATTGTCCAAAATGGCAGATTGGCAGCCCTTTAACTGACTGCTTTTGTCTTACTTTGCCTGTTTTGCAATATCTTGATGACTCTAACTGCCTTTACAAATTTGAACAATAGGATTAAATAAAAAATTAATTGAGCATAAAAGAAATCAAATAAAACTTCAACATTGATTTGAAAAATGCCGCTTATTATAAAACTGTAGACTTCAATGGGTCATCCCAATAGTGAATGAAATATTGAGTTTGAGGACTTGTTTACATTCCAAGAAACAGAAAATGTATGAAATGCATAAAGACAGGTTGCTATTCCAAATAAAGGTGCTATTTTATTTTCGATTTAGCAAGAACTTCCTGTAGGGATGGATATCGCATCCTTTTGTATTTTTTTGGGTGAGATCGTGATAAAATCGATGAGAGTTTTAACAATCTTCCTGTTCCGACTCCCATTCAAGAAATTGAATGCTTGCTTGATAATAAGAAAGACAAGAGGCTTCCAGACTACCTGTGGAGTATGTATTGTCTATTATCAGATAAAGCAGTAACTATGCAAACTTGAGTTATATTTTTGAACTTCCAATAAAATTTATTTGACGAAAAGTACCCAAAATTTTTCCCGCAACAGATGGCCAATTATTTTATGCAGCCTTTAAGACAAACTTAAGTTGGAAAACTGCCTTTTTAAAGCAGGTATGATTGTTTCAGTTTGATTATTAAAAAAAATAATAACAAGCAAATTTGATAAAGGCAATTATGTAAGTGAAAGGATAACAAAAAACAGTAGAGATAGTGAATTGAAAAAGAGCAGGAAATGAGGTAGAAAGATTCCTCAAACAATAATATTTCAAAGAAAACGAGTAACTGAATCAAAGAAAAAAAGTGTTTATTGATTTGACATAGATAATACAAACACTAAAATGGCAGTAAAGACTTATTGAAAGGAGAATTACCCACATCTGTCCTAAAGATTTTGAAGTAATTATTTACATCCATGCAATAAAAGTGTGCAAACTAAATTCGAAACTCTAATAAAGTATAATCATTTACATTCTAGTCCTATTCACAGACTTTACTCGATCTCTTCCTTTTGGCCCTTTATTGTATTATTGTACTGTTTTTAAAGTATCTTGTGTTAAGATTTTGTAACTATTTCAGCCGTAGGTGATAAATGAGCATCTTCATGCAGTTGAACATCCCTCTATTTATTTATTCGTATGTTTAAAGCACATTTTGACTTTTGCCAGTTCTCTACGCAACATGTCTTAATTAAGTGTGTCTTCTGTACTATGAAATAATGGCAACATATCTCAGGTTCATTAATTAATTATTTTTATCATAGCATCTTGATCCATTTTAATTAAATTCGGAGCAAGCCACTGACTAATAAGTGAGATAAATTATAAAATGAGGAGAACTGCCGATAAATTTTAAAACTTTAATATTATTTACCAAAGTGGCAGTAGCTGTGAAACCTTTTATTCACTTGAAATAAACAAATATAAACTTTAGTTTTTAGTAAAAATTATTTCACCATCAAACTGAAATTTAAAGCACTATCATTCTGAAAATGGTACGATTATCTAATATTTTCCATTTTGAACATGCATCATTTTACACGATAAATCTTATTCTTCTAAATAATAGTACCCCATGGACTAATTGTCTTCTCATTTTTGAATTTGATATAAACAAATTTAAAAGTATTCATTCAGAGATGGCTAAGCGGAGTAGTAAACAATTTTTATCAGATGTCCCAAGGGAATGTGATGCTGAAATACAGATATTTAAGAAAAATTACTGTCCTGTTATTGAACATTCAAAAATGGATATTTATAAATTTAATCAAAAGCGTACTTTTTTGAAGTTAGATCAAACGGTGGAAAAATTTCCTTAAATATAGAGATCAATTGTCATAAAAAATGCAGCGTTGGAGAAAGTTTTGATCCATAAAAAGTAGGTTTCTACAAACTTTGATTTAAAATTGCAGCAAATAACCAGTATCATAATGTACATAATGAAAGAGAGAGACTTTAATTTATTTAAATAAAATTGGGAAAATTTATGAAAATAAAAATCTTTCATGTATTTCTTAAGGACCACACCTCAAAAAGACACATTTTGCATTCTGAATAACTTTCCTGACAGTAGATTCAAGTGGAAATGTAAAATGCTTTTTTTTGCATTTTAGAACGTCTGAAATTCTGGAAAGGAATAAAGCGTGTTTTTATTTGTTGTATGAAACTCTTTTTAATCGACTCAGAATGGGAATTGTCAATAGTAAGATGAACTAAATTAATAAATTTCTGAAACATACACAAAGGCAAATGAAACAATGATTTGATATAACTGAAAAGGGCAAAATTAGTATTGCTAAACTAATAATGTTGGGTATGAGATAGTTTATTTTTAGCATTTAATATACCAATTATTATTCTACTCCATTTACATATTCACTAATTTAAATAGAAATTCTTTTAAGATGCTTCATAAATTTTGAGAAATTAAAAAGTCACTTTGATCAAAATGCTATTTTGAGTGACAGCTGAATCGGGAAGCATTTTTACATATTAATAATTCTCTGCATCAGTATAAACGGGTATAGCAATGCCTACGTGTTGTTAACATTGACCGGAATTGCACATTTAGGATGATGTAGACTCGGGATAAGCTGAAGATCGTTATCTCTCTATTTATCTAAGAACATGAGTGTCAAACCTCCTACATTTTAAAATGATTTTTAAATTTTCGTCCTCGCGCAAGATTAGATCTTTCTACTACTTCTAGCACGACCCCGGTATTAATTTACTAGCCATAAAACCTGGGGTTGTTACACACCCAACACCAATGCCACCAAATTGCCAGTCCCTTCATACTTAAGAGACCTGTTAGACTAAGGTGCAAAAGAATCTGTGTTCGAGGAATCCATTTTGGCAAACAAACAAACAAAAAAAGTTCGTAGGCCGTGATTTTTGCCGTTAATGTAAAATAGTGTACAAAATTCTTATTTGTTAAGGAGCAAATATGATAAGCGATACCCCATTTCTAATAAATAACTCTAAGTAGCTTCTAAAACGATGATCTTTACTTCCAATGCAAGTAGGTTTGTATACTTTATAAAGTGAACTCGATTCATATAACCTATGCGGAGGTTCATATCAGAACCGGAAGCTCTACAGAGTGATATTTTACCAATGATAAGCAATCAAATTGTCCAAAAGTAGATATATTTTCCCACTTTTGGGACTTAATGTTGTTTTTATTCATTCAAATTTTTAATTTTTCTTACACCACTTTAATAAAACAACTTAAGAGAGAATATAAATGAAAAAAACCGATTTGAGTATATCATCTAAAATTATAAATTACAATTTAGTTTTTATTTAAAAGAGTTGTAGGAATGTCTAAATCGATTTATTTGTAGCAGACAACATACTCGACTCTTCACTTAATGTAAAGTATGTTTAATACTGAAGAGATTAGTCAAATAAAATAACTTTGCAGACTTGATTTCTAAGATTTTTTCCCTAAGATAGGATTTTATATAATATTAAGGATCTTTCAGTGGCTACAAGATGACAGCCACTCTCCCAAACCAGAAACTCAGGGCTTAAATGAGACCACGGACACTTTGATCGACAGCAAAGAATAATAGATTAAGATAGAGGGATAAGATCGGAATAAAAAGAAGAGTGAAAGAGCAGAAAATAATTTCAGCACCATGTGTGCTCAAGCTTAAACGTGATGCATAGGCAAAATTATGATACACAGAGTTGAATTATTTGCATTTATCCTTTGTTATTCCTCTAAGAAATTAAGAAAGAGCAATTAGAAAACAGTTGACATATAAGTTAACAGGTGTTTTCCCGCTGCCATGACTTATGAACTACAAGTGGAGGCAAATTTAACAAAACATACCCTTCTTTATTGTCATTTTAAAAGTATTATTTACTAGAAATAACCTGAATTAAATGTCATCTGTAATCTAAGATGGATTACGGAACTAACAATCTTAATATTTCGATTTAATGAATCGAAATATCATGTGATTTTGTTAAATATTTCTGCGTCATTCCAGGATGGTTAAAAAAATGTAGGACATAAATTAGAGAATATAAATTGAAAATATTATAAAATGTAACCGGATATTAAAAATTTATTTCCGATAACCGTAGAAAGAATACAAATATATGTTTAATTTTGGCACAATGTTGAGCAAAGTAAAATTAATCCATACTGAGTACTATTTTCTATTGCGAAAATTTCAACTGCATTTTTGAGGAATAAAATGTAATTCAACCAGTGCAGTATTAAAATGGCGCCATGAAATATTCATTTAATGTTATTTTCGGGGAGATTATTCTCTTTTCTGGCAAGATTTCGCCGAATGAGTAGAATTTTAAGCTAATACCGTTATATAATTGAATCTGGTCTTTTAGATGACTTAAACAATTTCATTTGTACTTGACTTAATTTATCGAACTGGAAATGTGTGTAGACATTTACGATATGTTTAATTTATTCATATTAGCATTTTATAGAAATCATATCCTGATCTCTGAAATAAGACAATCTTTGGAATGGAACGTGCCTACTATAAGAACTGCGATTTATTTAATGAAAAAATACGAAAACTTTTAATGTAAATTATCACGTGAAAAATGTGTCATTTTCTTAAACTTAATGTATTTTAAATAAATTAATGAATTGATTTTTATCTTAGACACAAGAGATACTGTTTAAGGAAATGAATGAGTAAGATGTGCCAATTTTAGATTTCTTTCTTATATTTTGAGCTTTATTTAATTAAATCTTTTGTATTATACTCTATACTTACTTTATTTTTTGGCGCCATGTTTTAGCTGGCTATAATTTCTCTATATATTACTGTACGATCAAAGAAATTTTTTTTCTTGATTTACAGCACAGTAGTTAAAACAAACGTCCTCAAATAGTAACTCCAAATGACGATCGATATGAAATATTATTTAATAAATTATTTATAATGCATTTTTAAATTTCGCTTAAATTAAATCCCCATAATTAATGATTAAAATCTCAGCCAACAGATTCAGAAAAACAGAATCTGAGCAGTTTGGAAAAAATCTTACGTCAGATTATGACATTTCTTTCATCTTTTTGCATTTATATTGTTCCCTAATGTAATAGTTCCACGTAAATTAAGAATATGTGTAAATATATTTTCCAATTACTCTGTCAACAACCCAAGAGAAACGTTAGGATTTCGTATTTATTATTATTTTTATATCGGTAATATGTAAACAATTGCAAATTCGTCAGGTGTTCAGTTTTGAGTGTGCAAATTCTGCATTATTTAAATAAAATGGCTTTAAAGTCAATCATCAATTTAAATTTGAGGTAGAAATTTTAATTATAACTAAAAGATTTTGTCATCACACATTGCGACACATCCGTGAAAGAAATGAGTGTTTACTAAAGCAGAGTCCGAACTCTCACCGTCCAACCACAAAGAACCGCTTTCGTAATCCCGTGACTTGAGTGTGACTAACTTTCCCCTCACTTTAAATATATCGATCTTGTCTACGAGATTCTTGTAATTAAAGCATTAAAAGAAAATACGTAAACCACACCAAATGTGGTCCTTTGATGCACTTTTTGTAGATTAATTTCACTTATCATTAGCTTATGACATAAGTCAGTTTAAATAAGTATTTGGTAATATTTCATGGCTTCATCATCCCTGATTTTAAAGAAATGACTTTTACCACAATGAGCATTGCTAATGATGAAATAAGTATCTTCTTGTTGGATATATATAACACATGGGCTGAAAAGTCCCGGGCCTAACACATAGATGGCGCTAGTTTTATTGCAGTCACCTTTTTTTCCGTTAATACTAACCTTCAAAAGACAGTTGTTAAAATTTCATAATATTCTATTCATTAGTTTGTGAGTTATTGTGCTAAGAGTGACGCTATTTTTGTTATTTCCAAAACAATGGATCAAAAACAATTTCGTGTTAATTTTACACTGCTTCTTGATGGGAAAAAATACCGTTCAAGCAAAGCAATCGATTGAAAGGTGTTATGGGGACTCCGCTCCATCAGAAACAACAATAAAACGTTGGTTTGCTGACTTCAAACGTGGTCGTAGAGACACCGATGATGTAGAACGCAGTGGACGTCCAAATGAGGCGGTAACACCAGAATGCATTAAAAAATCCACAAAATCCTTTTGAATGATGGAAAAGTGAAGTTGCGTGAGTTAGCTGACATCGTAAAGATAT
>CAADRB010000137.1:75968-91378 GCA_900708905.1 Hymenolepis diminuta
CCAAAAAACTGTGTTTTCTTTGTTAGGCCCAGGACTTTTCAGCCCATGTGTTATATAATGTTTAGTTGCTTTGAAAGAGAGGGCTGTTGGTATTTTGTAAGATTATTTTGCCTTCTTGACAATAGAAAGAAAAAATGAAATGGAATAATAAGACCCACACTTTCTGAAGAAAAAAATCAGTCAATAAGCTTTTGCAGCAATCTAGGTGGCGAATCATGAAATTTGAATTTTGGAACCTGAGTAACCATTTTAGGAAATATTAAACTTCCCGAAACTGAATTTCTGTATTTGATTGATCCCCTCCTCTCTATAATTTACTTAACTCTTTGTTACTCAATTTTAGTTTCTTTTCACAGTTATAATTGTGATATTTTTAATACGGTGGGTAAAGATAATATTTTCGCAAATATTTAAATTTAAGCTGACTTTGTAAATTTAAATAATTAAAAATCCGCGCCTTACAATTATTATCTATGTGCATTTCGCTTGTTTCTCATAAAAGTGTGATAAATTTTTTATAAATTACTATAGTTAATTTCAGGGAATTTTACAAATTTATTTAAAACTATCATCAACAAGAGTAGTGTAATACAAATAAAATTATTCTATACTTTAATAATCAATTAAACTATTTTTGTTCTTAAAGTCTTATTTTTATCTCAGCTCAATTGTTAAAATTATATAATAGCATCTTTCTGTGCATACAATTAAATGCGTTTTAAGATTCAAATTTATCTTGCTTCATTATAAATATTTAATTAGGTAGAGGACAAATTAAATTTTGTTTAATGATCTAACGATCAATATATTGTTTACATTTTTCATTTACTCTGTTATTCAAAGAAAATTAGAATACACTTTAAAATAATAGTCGGAAATGTACATTTAAATTTAGCAAGGAACAAGATGTACAGTTGTGAAATTGTCAAATATTCTGCAATTGAATTGAATGTAGTTTTAATAAAAGAGGAAATTACCGTAGATCTTAGCCAATTCGCTTTCAGATATTTGCCCACCTCATGTTTCACTGAAAGATTTTTAAAAATTCATTTGGAGTGCTTTTTAATAAATATAGTCCAACAATACATAGTTTTACGGGTAACCAAACCTAAACGGTTCCAAGATGGACGGAGAAGTATTTTAATTAACCCATATTGAAAAGACAGTCAACTTTTCAAGAGAGACCTACACATTTTGGCAGCTCATCTTCTAAAAATTCAAATATAACAATTATTAAAGATTTAGAAATCTTTCAGTGTCTCGTTACTTACCGAACTATGACTGTATTTGATCGTTATAGAACTTAAAGACTTAATAGGCTAACACTTAATTATATATGAATATGTCTGGCAGACAAAGATGGAACACGCATTGTCTAAAGCACAAAGCCAAATATTTATTTTAAGGATAAGCACGGAAACTGGATGCTTATCAAAATTTGGAAAATAGACAATGCATAATGAAACTCACTCAAAATTTTTGTTAGAGGAATGTATATTAGCGGATTTGTCTTTATTGTTATCGGAATTTTAATATCTAAAATTTAAAAGCACAATAATAACACATCCTATTGGTCAATAAATTCGATTATTCTACTTTAATTCACTGTTTCATCATTTAACATGAATTTCCATCAAATTCAAAAAAATTTAAAGGCCGATGGATCGCGGTCATTGCATTTTATAGCTAAAAATACCTTCAAACAAAAGTGAATTAAATAAATTATATCAAAACAAGAGGAATTCATATATTTTGCAATATTACATTAATTATCTATCTGGGAGAATTGCATATGATTCATTACTTTCGGAGATGAATGAAAAGCGACTTACAGAATAAAAAATGTAATTGCTTAGTTGTCGCGAAAATGAAATATCAAAATTGTCTGTACCGTTGAAAATATTTACGGTTTTCTTTATCTCTCATAAAGAAGATCCGATTTCACTACCTAAGATAGTAATTTATATAAAACTTCTATTTACTCTAAATATGACACATTTCTAAAGGAGTAATGTCAGAATTTATGCATTTTAATTTACTAAAATAATGTCATGATTTCTAATTGTAAAATATTTATACCGTAAATAAATTTCAGGAATTATTTTTTTCCATTTTAATGCTTCGTGGCACGCCATATTTAAAGAAATATAAATAACCATTTTTCGACGCCTCCCAAGCATTTCGTACCTGATACGAATGCCACTTAAAATGTATTAATCTGTTTTAATTATTCACTGAAGGTGAACTCTGAAAGAATTCTCTGTTAAAATTTTGTAAACTGTTTAAGATCATTTAAGATCATGCTGATAAAAATACACTGGAATTGTGGCTGAAAATTGAAAAATTAATCCATTAGATGAGTTAAAAAGTTTGAATTTTGGAACGTAAAGCAATCATCAAGTGAACATTCAGAAAGTTAAATAAAGTAACTTTTTGACGCACTCACTTTGATCCCTTTTTCGCATTCCGTACTGTCCTTTTCTCAATCAACTTCAGTTGATTTCATACAAAGAGTAAAATTGTACAATTCTTCTGCATTGCTGTGGGTTTCAATACTAAAAATCAAAACTGTTCATAGAGAAATGCGCTTGTTATTCAATAAGATAATTCAAAAAATTTTCAAATATTCAAGAAATATTCCTGTTAAATCATCTTATTTTTCTCCGGCTTTGGCGGATTATTTCAATTTTGATTTAATGAAGTAATATAAAACAAATGTAAAATATCCATAAAAGTTTCGCGTAAGTTACGAATTAGAATTATTTTAAAACATTTTATTCTTAATGAGTTCAAGTGACTTTATCCTATGTATATATGAGAGTATGAAGTCTCACTAAACAAATTCGAATGAATGTGAGACTTTGTGTCCGGAAATAACATGTTTTTGTAGGTTATTGGTGTGTTCAGTTATTCTGCGTTCGGTTAAAAGAGGGACCGAATAAGAGGTTCAGTTAACATGGATACTTTCAATATTATTAATTAAAACCGAGCATTTGTAAGTGGGTGAATCGTATTAAAAAGTATGCAATTTAATTTGCGAACATACATAACAATATATATATTATAATAGTTTATTTATACCCAATGATTAAAAGTATTTTTCTTTTAAAGACCTGTCTCACTAACTTATTTTTTCCCTAAAATATGCGATATGTTGATAGTATTGCTCAGGAAAACGCAAAATAAATTTAGTTCAAATAAAAAACTGATTTTTGAACAATGTAAATAGTAGTGCTGCATAGTAAAGCATAAAAGAGTATATTGAATAGAATATTATAAAGTCATGATATTGTGAGTCTTTGTTCATTTGAATTTTAGAAACGCTGAGCTACACCTTTTCCCAAAGGGGAAATAATTCATATTCAAATATCCACATGTTTTAAAATTCAAATTTCATTACTGATCGCGGCAATCAGAACTTACTAACCGGTTGACTTTGCTGAATGGTTGTCAATACCACTTTGCTTCATTTTCACCTTTCGCTTATCATAATTGGGAACGTTTAGAAAAGCAAGAAATTTCGAGAAATTGCGGAGCTAATTAGATATATGTTATTTTTAATTCAAGGATAGTAATAAAGTGGTAAAAATCAGTAATACATTTCTTTATTTTATTGATAAAAAATTTAATCCCAGCCTGTTCTCATAATTATAGCGAAAACTTATTACAGTTCACACGAGCAATATAAATATTAATTATCATTTCAATAAAAATAAAAGGAAAGAAAAAAATTAATTAAATATAGCCCTTAAAAAATTTCAGAACTACAGATGCACTTTCTAAAAATGAATCAGAAAAACTTATAAGACTTCATATGAATTGGGAGCTGCAGTCATAAGAGGAATTAGCAGTTTAAAATGTGAGATTTCGAAAAGAATATAATGTATAAAATAATGAAATATTTTCACTTAACGACTTCTTCATTTAATTATGTTTTTCTTCCCGTTGGTATTGAAATGATCCTTGATCACGGAATTATTTATACTAACAGATGAAAAGTACCTTATAGTCGGAAAAATTTGTAAGATTTAATTTAAAATCACTGACTTAAACAAATAGAATAATCTACCTGTCTCCTCTTTTTCCTTTATCACTATTTAATGAGTCTTTTAAGATTTCCAGCCTAAAGTTTTTGGTACTAGTTTTTTATGTTTGAGATAAATGTCAGAATTTCGTAGGCATTCATAAGAGTTGCATTATCAGCAGTATCTCTGTCATTTTGCTAAATTCATAAAAGCAAATTTTGAAAAACATAGAATGAAATTATGGCGAAAACTCAAATATTTTTATTCTTGTGAGAGGACAAAAATAGGTAGCTTTTAAGTGTATAAATAACTGAATAAAACCAACATAACTTTGGATATAATGATAAAGTGTCATAAAAGTGCGGATATTGAAATTCAAGGAAATTGTTCCATTGGCAGTCTGAGCCAATAACTTTGTCCATTAGACAAATTTGCAGTATATGAACTACAGAAATAAACAAACTTGAAGTCTGGCTGTAATAAGGCTTGTTTTAGGCTGATAATACAAGTTAATATAATTTAATAATTTGAAGTTATATTTAATTACGAAAGAACAAATTGGAACGCTACTATTCAATATCATGCATTCAAAACAGCTCATTTTAATTTATAGACTTAAGGTGAAATGACTTTAAAAAATTTCTGATGCCAAAAGAGTTAAATGTTTCCAAATTTTTAAACTTTATTAAAATGAAATGGACAAGTTGAGCAAATGATGAATAACAATTCTACAAGGTTCTATTAAATTATAAATTTTTGCTTTTAACAAATTTTATTTGTAATAGGCTTTTTGCTTAAAAGAGCTGTTGATAGTAGGGCCTTAGCTCCGGGGTGCAAATAAGAAGAAAGAAAAATAGTAGATTGAACTAAATATTAAAAATAGAGAGAAAAATTTACTTTTAAATGATATAAAATAAAATAAGGACTGACATGAATCGTTTGCTGAAAGAAGTGAACAAATATGGTAACTGAGTTAAACTGAAAGGCAACAGTGAGCGAGATCAACGTTTATTAAAAAATATTATTACAACCTGTTAAAATCAAAGTGTGCACTTAGATTTGTACTTAACTTTTGAGATTTTCTATATATTTTTAATGAAACAAAGCACTCAGAAAAACAAGCTGTTTAATTTGTTTTCACTATTTCTTTACAGTCTTATTTCATTGGCGTTTCTTGAGTCCATAAAATGCAAGAATACAGACAAAAAATCTAGACACATTCTCAAAATTAACCAAAACACCGGCTTTTCCCACGCGTTATGAAAAATGAGGACGCATGACCATGTAAATAAAACAATAGTTTTGGCGTTCCAAGTTGATGCTCCTAAATAGAAATTGAAATTTAGCTCTTTCCAGAAGTTAATGGTTTTTAAATGTTTCAGTAATTTCCTTCATCGTAAAAAGTATTGGATTTTAAAGAATTATTTCTGTTTATAATTATCGCTTGCCTTAATGGTCATACTTATGAATCTTTAATTACAACAAGATAGAGAAATAACGTACCTAGATGAATATAATACGATACCTAATTGTACGAGAGTCCAGTAAAAGACGTTAAATTCAGTTTTTAAAAGTTCATATAGCATTTAAACACATCATATATTATTTCCTTGAGACTAAATTTAAAATAAATAAATAAACAATAAAGTCGCTATTTTGGAATTCGGGCAGAGAACAAGATTGCCGATTTATCACTGACTGTAATATAATAATTTCAAAGTCCATTTAGAAAGCGTTTTCCGAAGCTCAATTGGTAAATGATGGCTCCATGGAACCTTCCTATTAGACTCGAGTTTCACCACCCTTTTTACTATCCAAACTTAATCAATGCAGTTGGCCATTCCTACCGGAGATGGGAATCGAATCCATGGCCTCCGTAAATTTTATAATCAAATTTATAAAATTTGAGAGAATAACTAGAAATCAGCCTTTTATTTCTCCCAATTAACCTGAAATAACGGGTTTTTTATAAAAGAAATTAAAGTTCATTCATTTGTTTAATTGCAGAATGAAGTAGATGTTTTAAATATTTTCTCTATTACTTATTAATTATTAAGTAATCTTTGCCAAAATTAAGCCTATGCTAACATATAGATCAAAGACTGTCGAAATAATATTTTTAGTTGGAAACAGGGCATTATTTTAGTGAATAAAACCAGCTAGCTAACATCTATTCTTTATTTAAACGAGATAATTAATATTTAAATAAGTTAGTTATGGAATCATTTACATACAGTGAATTTCACTAATATCTGTCAGAATAACTGCCAATGCATTATTCGAAAACCAATTAAAGGGAAAAATTTTCCATTTTTATAGGCCTGATCGAGAAAAATTTTGAAATAGAGTCAGTCAGTCAGTCAGTCAGTATTTGCATAACTGTTAGATCAAAATAACAGTAATTTGAAATGTTAACAAGAATCACGTTAAAGAAAATTAAAAAAACAATTGGTTTTGATGTAATTAACCTATATTCATCGTCGGGATTTTCAACTGTTTTGTAAGATTAAGGTATAAAATCATTATTCACTATATAAAAATTACTCTATAAAGGACTGAATATGTATATCTTAAAATAATCGATTTTTTACTCATCCTGTACTTAGATTTGAATTAAAGGGAATGGGGAAGTTCCATTCCTTGCTGCTTAAAGCATTTCTATATATGTGAAAAATTTAATTTAACATGGCATTAAGAAATTTCTAAGCCAATCTCTTATGTTCGACTCGATCTTCAAAAGCATATTTTCTAAAAGGGAATAAATTGAACATCATCTATATACATCGACCTCTATCTCCATGTAAATAGATGAAATGGAAAACTAAAAACCTGACCTAATCTCGAAAGCTTGCGTGCGTTAGAGCAGTTGGGCATGAGGAATCAATGCTTAATTTTAGAATTTTAATTGGAATTGGATAGGTCTCTATGCTACTTTTGACCTCCTAGTAATAACTTATCCAAATCAATTACCACCGCCATCGACTTGTTTCAAGTAAATTGTTTCCATCTAAGTGTATAAATGAAAGCGATATCAGTAAAAAGCATTAGTACGATCAATGAGAATGAGATGATTTTCATTTACAAAGAATAAAATTTATATAAGACTTGGAAAGAAAAAAGGATATTAATAAATGGTTGGTGGCAAATTAACTAATTACCACAGAGATAACGGCAATCAGTTTTGTAATTGAAGCATTCATTTGGAACATCTGTCGTGTTTAAATCACGTTAGATGAGTCAATTACAGATTAAGAGAACTGCATTGGCTGAAATATGCCTTGTTGGATCTTATCAAAGTTGAAAATATTCTTCCGTTTATCACTTTGTTGGGATTAAAAAGACGGCAATTACTTTTGATTTTTTGTGATGGATATCCAATTGCAGCCTCCGAAACCGAATATGAACTCTTTAAAATTACAAATAAAGAAGTGCTGCTAATTAAAATATTTTATTTTAGCGGTAAATCCTCTTTGAAACCTTTTTACATTTTTCTTTAACTGTCAATAAATTTCAATTTTTGGCAATGTATTGAAATTACTGAAAATGCATAAATTTTCCAAAAAGACCGTGAATGCGGCATATTTGGAGGCCACGTCGAAATTTCATTCGGGATTCCAATGTAAGAATACATCGCTTGTTTACCGATAGCTTTATCAGATCTTACTATGGTAAAATATTTGAATTGCAATATTCTATTATTTGCAAACTTTCAATCGAGTAATTTATTTTAATATCAGGGCTTGCAAAAAGTGAGTGAGATCTAATAAAGCCCTAAGTTTGAAGGAGATGTTATCAATCTTTGCTGAAATTAGTGTAGCCAACAAATAAAATGAAAGCTGACCAGGCTGTGTAGGAAACTGCTATTTAGTTAGACATTTGAGTAATAAAATTTAAGATTTAACGAACCTAGCTTTGGAGTTGACGATACATTATTTTCGGTGTTACACATCGTGTTTGTGAGGCAAATATAGAGTATAGACCGGATGGATAATGAAATAGGTATTTTGTTAACTGGTCAAACATCTGGAATTTATTTTCGTTAGGAAATGGAAAATATGATGGACACAGCTATGATTTACCTATGAAATGATACCATTTTTACGTTCGTTCACGCTACATGATTTAATATTGAGAGTGATAAACAGAACATTGAGTAAATTAAGTCAAACCTATTGGAACTAATCGAAAATTAACTAATTACCAAATGAATATTAAAGCAGTCGGTGCAATAGTTTTTTTAACAATTTTTCCAACTGGCTTTCTTTAATTTGACTTAATTTTGAAAAGATATGCTACTGAAATCCTAATTTGGAGGCAGACATATAATCATAGCATATCTGCCACCTTGTCATTTGGAGCTATCCAAATCCTTTAAGTGAACATTATTTCATAAAAAATATATGTGATTATTACAAAATTAGAGGATTCAAAATTCTACCTTTATTTATTTGTTTATATACAATTTATCTTCCTAATTTCAAGTTAATAATGAACTGTAAATATAAAGTTCCTGCAATTGGAATCCAACGGGCCATAAATAATCATTTGCCTTGAATCCTGATTTAATCTCAAGGTTAAGGCAAATTACATGAGGTTGAGAATCTGCAGAAGGGGAGCAATCACCCGTTCTATAAACTTGCATAGTTTCCAATTTTGGCTTTTTCTTGGTATGAAACAGATGGCTGGTTTGTGAAATATGACAAGTTAAAGTAAAAGAACTTACATTATCACCATAACTGTTTTTCAAACTAATTCTACTGAAATGAAAGTTTCAAGTATACCAGAAGTGTTAAGAATGTCACAACTTTCCAATCTAGAGCCGGAGATAGCATTAATTTTCAAGAAAACTTTTGTTATTTAGCATTTATCTTGGTATAATAGTTCAGGTTTCACGCTATTTTTCAAATTGCTTTTTGCAATTTAAATGCTGACTGACACAAGAAATATTTATGTTAATAATACTATACATACAGGGGATGTAAGATATCTGAGCACACCTTATGCACTTTTGGAAAGACAGAATGTGAAACTGTTAATGGGTGAAACTTACAGTTTCTCATAAGAGAAAATAATTAACATCGCATTAACCGAAGTTTCATTCCGTATATCCTCCTTCGGGTTCTATCATCCATTCAATTTGAGTCTGAAGGCAACTGAAAGCTTTGATCAGGTAGTCTTTATTGATGTCTTCCATTTCTTCAGCTATTGCATCGTCGGAGAGAAATTGGTGTGATGGTGATGCTAATTAACTTCCTTTGTAACTGCGCCTCGCCCCAATTCAAATGTAATAATACAAAGGAATAAGGTCTGGTGAGTAGTTAGGAGGCCATAAGTTTGGTGGAACTTAATCATGAAAATTCTCGGTCATCCAATCCTGGGTTATGAGAGCTTCATGGGATGGAGCCGAATCCTGTTAGAAAACATAGGAGAGTCTTCCATCGGCTACGCTGTCTATCCAAGGCGATTTAGCGATGGTTTAAGAAGCCTCGATGTAGGCATCTGCATCTCCATTGACTCTAAGGCACTACGGAAGAAATGAAGAAGTCGTGATGTGCTCCTCCCTCACTGCTGATGACACTGAAAATCATCACTGTTGCTGGTAACTTTGTGCGCACATAACAGTTGGAACTTCAATGAGGTCCGCCCGCAAATAGCCACTTATCATTTCTTCGGTTCACTTTTTATCCTGGTGGAAGTTTTTCGTTGGAAAAGACGAAAGGCACGCCTGTTCTTCTGGGTGCTTTAATTTTGCATGCATTAAATGCTTCTCATGATATTTTGTTCACATAAACTGACCTCACCAAAGAAACGTGTATGATTTGTAGCCAAGGTCTTGATGAGCAACACTCCTTGAATATTATTGTTCCTTCAGACATTTGAAGATCTTTGGCAAGATATAGTATTGACTTCCCAGAATTTTCGTCCATCATGCCATGCACTCTTCTCACAAACTCAGGTGTTCTGGGTGAGTGAGTCAGCAGAGCGTTCACAATGCTCCCTTCTCTTGTTCGTGGCGGCCAATTCATCTCCATTGTTTTCATTCACCTCTTTTCTAGCGAAAGATCTGGCAACCTTAAGGAATATTGCAACTTCTAAATTCCTATGTTTAGCTTATATAGACGCTATTACAGTGCGCCTCTTCATTTCGTTAGTTAAAGCAGTATCTGTCATGAGATCTTTTGATATAAAATATATATTAAATATTGTTCTGTCAGGTTAAACAGCAAAAATATAAGCGTCCTCAGATATCTTACGTACTCTGTATCATCGTAAAGAAGGAGTAGTATAAACAGGTAGGATGGATCCGGGCATCGCTGATAAAGGAAACAGAACCCTAGCAGGGCTCACTCAAGAATCACTTAAGTGGCTTATCCCGCTAATGATTCTTTAAGAAAAACTCAGAGTCAATGCAGGATAAAGCACTTCGAGTATCACTCTGAGTTTGGTAACAGTCTTGGGGTTGCAGAAGGGTCAAACTCTTTGTAAGATCCCGATGACCAGTGGTGATTTAGATAAAAATTTTTGAAGCACGTAGAGAATCCTCCTTTCAACCAAGAATGCAGCCGCAGGAGGAAATTGCACCACCATCCTCCTACACTTAATACAAAGTGACAGCAAATATTCGTGGACTTTTCGCTAAAAGGGCAAACCAGAAAGCGGACAATGCTGCTGTATCAATTCCTTTTTCTAAATAAGACCTACTCCAACTCCCAACAGATTAAACAGAACATTATTTTTCTCCCATGATATCTTCACCTTATTCAGTTAAGTTTTATTCCAAAGCTTGTTTGGTTTTTCTTCAAGTCCAACTTGCTATTCCTGTTATAAGACTTTAAATTTATGAATAGGGTTGGCCTTGGCCTTCTAGTTATGTCTCGGGTATTATAGGAACCATAGCAAACTGTTTTATTTTAAGAGATTTATTTATTTACTTAGAAGACCTAAGTTAACTCACGATACAGCAGTGTAGTGTTTGAGGGAAAAAACCATATGTTACAACTGTTGGAGCAACAAGAACCGAGGTCACTAAATTAGCAGTTAAGAATAATAGTTAGCAGTTAACAGCAGGCAGCCACAGTCCCAAGTCAAGCAGAATATAAAGAATTGAGTGAGGACTAGTCTGTTGTATAAAAGAAGTCAAAATATGAGAGAGGAGGGGAGAACTAAGAGATTGAAAAAGAGAAAAGTGCAAAAGGAAAGAAAACAGTACTAGTAGATAAATGGCAATAATGTATCCGCGTGTTTATAAAAGGAGTTTTATTTAGTACCACAGAGAAGTTGCAGTATAAACGGGTAGAATGGGTCCGATAAGGGAAATTGAAGCCTCATTCAAGGACCATTTAAGTGACTTATCCTACCAATTAAAATAAACCACCTGAGGAAATGCGTTGATGCTCTAAGAAAAACTCAAGGATAAGGCCCCCTGTGTATAACTAGGTTATACAAAGAGGGCCTAGTATGTAATTAAGTGGACCTTGAATGAGCATTGTGTAAGGGTTCAGCTTCCCCGCAGCGATGTCCATTCCACCCGTTCGTACTACTCATATACTACCACAGACTATACAACGCCTTTTACACAATACACACAGCGAGGGAGGGAGGAGGGACACCCACACACGCTTGTCAATTATCAGCTCTTTTACTTCTCTCTCATCTCTCTTATCCTTACCGCGGTTTGTTCAATACATTTTGGTCTAATCAGCTCCTGGAGTTATGCTCTAAAATTGTTGCAAGCTCTTACTCAAACAGCAACAGCAACAACTTCAAGTATCACTATGAACTTCATAACAACTTTGGAGTTGCAGAAGGGCCAAACAATTCAAGCGTCACTGTGACGTCCCATAGATTAGTGATGACCTAAATAAAAGTTTTGAAACACATAGGAAGTCATCCTTTACAACCAAGAATGCAGCCGCAGAAGGAAATTACACCACAATCATTTTCAAGTACGCATATCTGATGTGAAACGAAACGCACTGCAAATAATAGGGACATACTATGAATTAATAGAGTGCTTACCGACTTCACAAGGCAGCAAATATAATTACTATAGCTGGAAGTAATAAAAGTTCACCTATTTCAAGTAGAACTGCTATAAGATATTCATTGAGAAGGTAGAATTTCAATTTTTAACATTTTCTCCTTCTTTAATTATTGTTTAACGAATTGTAGTTTTGTTCATTTGTATTAATCAATGAAAAGAAGGCTCCTCTTTGTGAATGTGAATCTGAACAAGCCACAATGCTAACACGAAATATCTACTGATATAGTTGATAGTAGTATCATGATCAGTTGAAAATTGATTAAAACAATATGATAATTCGTCCCATCATAATGAATTAAAATACAACGTATATGAAACTGCTGATAAAATTAATGAGTAGTAACATAGTCAGATAGAAAGCTGAAACAATGCCTACCTCCGAAGATATTATTACCACCCCCTTCTCTTTGAGGCTTGAGAACAAACTTGCTAGGATCCTTTCTGCATTCAGCCACCATACGATCGATAACAGCAGCGTCGGCAAAGTGAAAATCAGTGGAGAGTACTGTCTGTTTGGCAAAGGTTCCAACCAATTTCTCCACCTCAGCTCCCTTTCCAAAGCGAGACAACACAGTTGGACCCGACGCCAGTGCTGTCTGGACTAACTTCATATTGGCCAGAAGATAGTCTACTGAAGGACACTTTACTGCCAGACTTCTCTCAAGTCGTAGTTTCGTTCTCCAAGCCTGCGAAATTAACAGAAAGGTAGGAGTAAAAAATGTGGTAATATGTGTTTCAACTAAAGAAACAGATAACTGGGTGCATGGACTCTTATGTTTTTAGTAAGCTTCATAGACTTAAATATGTTTACAGTCTTGTATTATATGAATGAATTAATCATCGAATGATTGATCTTTGCTATTTTCATTCACTTTCCATTAGGCAGAAGGGTTTGTTCGATTTTCTGTCTTCACGTGGTCCTGTATAGGACTCATTCCTAAGCCTTTAAGCTGTTTATTGAATTTCCCTCATTATCAAGTATCTGCACGTTAAGCTTTGCTCTCTCTTCTCTTCTAATACAAATAATCTGCCTCTGTCTGATTCCAATCTCTTGGTTGTGAAGTTCAATTTGTCCGTTCTACACTAGTGAGTTCTAAGACAGGACTTCTCTTGCGGTATTTTCTCATTCAATTGTTATTTCGTGAGGTACTCGCCTATAAATGCATACGCTAAGATGCACAAATAATCTACGATCATTGGCCTAAGGTTCTTGGAAAGTTACGATCTCAACGTATTTAATCATTTTCATTCTTTAGCATATAAAGGGATTCTAGAAACTCCTTAAATACAAGTTCTAACTGTAAACTGAGAGAAATCATTGAGACTGAGAAAAATATCACAACTAACTTCTAAAAGACATAACTAGTCCATCAACTAACACTCTTAAATAAAAAGTGATGATGCGCCTTCAAAACTAAGCCAGGAAAATTCAAGAATACTATACACAGTGCACTTTCGACTGCACAGAGATAATAAATCAGCTATTGCGGAGTACAAACCATGACACGACGACCTAGGAGAAGTCAGTTTTGCCGACTAGCAATAAAGGTGTCATTTAGACTGCTTTGATAAACGGCCATTATGGAACCACTCAGAATAATAAAAGCCCACCAGGGTAAATGAATATTTTATAGTCCTTCCTCTATGGATGATTTATGGCTGACTAATGCACGGTGATCGCTTGCTACGCGGACTACACAGATAGTGAAGCCACATGAAGTTTCAATAAACACTACGAAACTGCGGCATGCACAGATGGTTCAATTAACGCAGAACATGTTTATCGTTCCACAAAGTGGAGTAGCTTAGCTTATAACTTAACAAACCACGGATTGAAATTCGCAGTTGATTTCTAGAGATATTGTAGCATATCCAATGGCCTGTTTCCTTATCGGAAACTAAATTATGGACGTTGGAAACAGCAACAATGCCAGCATAAAGATACATAGATATCAAGGAAATAATCGAAAATGCAACACTTTCGCCTTGAGGAGACGGTTAGTAAATTATTTTTCAAAATGGCTCATCCGCAATTGACATAACACTAGAAGGTTGAGAAGTAGGCGAACAAGAGATAATAACATCTCTTTCAAAATGCAATTAAACATTTAATTGCTCAATTCAAAACCGTAGTTTTGTAACTATAAAGATGAGTGGCGCCACCATCTAATCTTTAAATGTGGTGACTTCACAGATGAACTTGTCAATCACCGCTTTTAGTTAATAATTCAACAACACAACTTCATTTGTACACACTGGTCTAGTGGTTGGAATCAAATTGCACCCAAGAACCAACAACACGAAAATTACTAATATTAAAATTAATGATAATAATATACTTACCTCCTCATTAAAGTGATCCGGAGCATAGCCAGTTCGGTAGTAAATAACCGCGATCTCATGACCATCACTAAAGCGCAATAAATCGAATAGAGACATTCCATTAGAAATTACTGATTAAATATGATGAAAAGAGACTTACACAAAGAGTCGACTAGTGCCTAATTCAACGACAGCTCTTCCTGCGACCTCTGCCAATTCAGCAAAAGTGCGTCTCAGAATGGGAATAGAGGAGTTGGCGTGTAGAACAGCCTCCTCAATACTACGCTGGTCAAAAATATTCGTCTCACAATCAGAAACCACCACCAATATGGCGGGGGTTTTGTGCTCTGAATAACCCAAACTAGATTGAGGAAGATGCTGACATTTTCGTGCGTATTCGCTAACAGTATGAGCTAGAGCTCGTCCGAATTTTGTGGCCGATGGACATTCAGGTAGCTGAAAATTAAAGTGGAATATAACAATTTCAGTTTTCCACACACTAGCCTCTTTATATTGTGTACCTGCTGTCTTAACACTAATGTTGATGTTTCAAAATACTTGTTGGGGTTGAGATAATAACCAACGGCTGATAGCTAACATCTCACAACAACTGATCAAGCCACTCTCTCAAGAGAGAGAGAGAGAGAGAGAGAGAGAGAGGTATGACTAGTGCGTGTGTGGGAATACAAAAGCGGTTTATAGGAGTCATTTGGGCAGGGAAGCGCGTGGGGACATGAGTACAGATGTGCTTTTAATGAAACGGGACGATTATAGAAAGGGGAAATCGATAAACGCGTTTAAAAGGTAAAGTTGAGATTTTTTGTAGTAGGGACATAAATAATTCACCGCGGCTTCGTGGACGAAAAATCGAAGTGTTGTCATAGTGGATGCAAATAAAGGGTAATTTTGGGAATGATTAGAGAGTTATTCTTCACACTCTCCAGAAACTGAAATTTATTCAAGGTCTACTCATCGAGACTAATCTATTTAATTCAATTTTCTACCTCATTCACTGTATT
>CAADRB010000258.1:0-12114 GCA_900708905.1 Hymenolepis diminuta
CTAAGCTATCAACAATCTCTCTTACCACATACTTCAACGCATAAAAGAGGTTAAAAGTATGCAAGGAACAGTCGAGCAAGGACTGTTGAAAAGGCCCAAGAAGTAAAGTGGAAATAGAGCGGAGGTCGGGAGCTCGGTTAAAATCTCTACGTGAAAAGGTGGAGCTACATGACTCTTGAGATAAGATAATAAGAGCAGAACTGGCATAGGGCACCAGTCTTGCGAATGATAAAACGTGCACATTGAAATGGTCAAGGATTAGTTGGGGGTTTCAAAGTAGCTCTACTTTCCATTGACACGGATGCAGTGCAGCATTTGACACATATAACTTTACAACAGAAATGGGTTTGGTGAGGATGGAAAAGGGCGTAGAATGGAGATGAGGGGGGAGAGAGAGAGGCTTTTTGAAAATAATCGGCTTTGCATATGGAGTTAGGCACATAGGCGACCGTGAAAATCCAGAGGAACTTTCAGCCATTACTCAACTTGAGATTGAGGGGGCGCTGGCCAAGCGTCTTCTTAGGTGAACGGTCGGCAGCATGGAGATGATGGAGACACATAGAAAGATGATGAAATAAGTTATTCATAGTAAGCACATTCGGATTGAGTCCGTAGGAAATTATTGTTATGCAAAAGGGTGAATACTCACAAGGGTCACCAAATTGTAGAAACTAATGCACCATAACCAGATCCTAGGAGCTAAGACTATAGCTAGCAGCTAACAATAGCAAACAGCAGTTCCATAAAGTTGAACACAAAGAGTTGTGTAGACCAACGTACATTGAATAAACCGCAATAGGGATTCGAGAGAGTAAGAGAGGGATGAGGAAGAGAGGAGATGAGAGGGAGGCGTACGAGCAGATAACTAATAAGCGTGTTTGTGTATGTGAAGATACAAAGACAGCTTTGTATGAGCCACTTGGACAAGGATCTGCATGAGGGTATGAGCGCAGGTGTACCTCGAAATGGAACTAAATAGTTGCCGATAAAAGGAGATTCGACAAACTCGTCCAGACATGAAAGGTAGGAGTTTGAGTCATAGGGATACAAAGGTGAAAAATCAACGTATTTTCATCAAGAGTATGACTGAAGAGCACTTTTCGTAGACACATAGAAGGTCATCCTTCAGGTCCAGGTGACAGTGTTCTCGCCAATAAAGTAGCTCTAATCCCAAATAAAGCTCCTCTAATAACTCCACTCAAGTTAGACTTGATGTTCTCTCACAAAGCTCATGATCTTCCCAAAGCTAACAGGTCACAATAGTCTTTACTGAGCGAGAAGATTAGGAGTTCGGTGAGACCACAGTTTTATTAGGCGAGTGGAGGTGAAGGGGAAGGGAAAGGAGGAAGGAGTAGAAAGAAGAACTATGTGGAAAGAGGAAGCGTCAGGACTGAGCGAGAACAATCCGATTTGAGGGAAACAGGTGAAATGAGGTACGATAAGGCGGTTGACGGATTTTCACGTTCATTATTCATTGACAGCCAGAGCATGGATGTGAGTCAATAGGAGTGCATTACATAGAGAGACTGAGCAGGCCTATGTGTGGTCACAGCAACTTTTGAAAGTTGAAAATTTAATTAAATACGTACCTTACCACCTTTACTGGACTGGATTTGCAATGCAGTGCACCTACATCCACAGTGAAATGGTCTGTTTCTGAGGCAACACAATTAACAATTTTATCCCATATCTCACACTCCTTAGAAATCTTCGATCTCGAAAAAACGCCTTTTTACCCTTCGAAGAATCACATGTCCAAAGTGCCAAAGGACAAACGAACTTAAGTACAAAAACAAAATTCATCTCTATGGCACGTGAAAACTGCTTACAAGAACTAAAAGCCATTAGAAAGACTATTTAAAGTGTCCAGACAGATTCGGATTGTCAAGTCACGTATTCAATAAGGAAATGAAGATTATAGTGTTGACTACTACTCGAACCCTCGTGATTCCTAAAAGCTTAAAAGTCTTCATCTCAAATATAGCAAGCGTGAAAAGAAGAAATTGCTCGTGGAACCGCTTTTTTTGGGCTACCGAATATGTGGTTTCACAGAACGAAATGAAGTGGAAATTTATCCACTACAATAACCTTCAAAATTCTCTCCTTATTAAGAACGGATAACTAGTTATGAAGTAGCTTCGCTGAGGATGCTTAGCTCTCAGGTGCTAGAAGAACGAGCAATAATCGGACAGCTAGTGACCGAGTTATGAATCTCAGTCACATAAATTTTATGAATTCGCTCAGGGCATCGAAATTGTTCAATTTCTCCAATCAATAATAGTCAGAAACGATCTCTTAAAAAAAGAAGTAAATTTTAAGATTATGTTATAAAGTACTAAAGCATGTTTTCTAAATATCAGGAATTCGGTATGTCAAATTGGTTGACTGGTATGCACTTTTTCAGGTTGACATGAGGAAACCTATGAATGGATGGTATGCGGAGTTATTTTTACTTAAAGAGAGGACATAAGTGGCAAGCAAGGTAGAAAAATATTTTAACCATGGGTGTGTGTGGATTAGTAGATGGAGACAAACAGGAAATAATTCTTTTTGAAGGCTGAAAATACAGGATATCTGAAATGGACAAATTCAGAGTCAAATCATAGGTTAACATTAATAGCTTAAATAAATAAAACGTTTTTATTGTCTGATTCCATACACCCACATAGATGCAGCACAAAAACGTTAATAATAGTATTTAACGGTAATGATAATACTATTAGTTAATATTACCACTACAGTTGAAAATATATGTTACTACGTCACAGTACCCAAGAAGTGTGTTCTTTTAACGAAAACATTCTCTGTGACACATTGAGTTAACAGTGAAGTAATAAGCGCCGATAGAATGCAGACATGATTTTCTATTCCAATAACTATTGTACATTACTTATTCATTTTACCAAAAGATCATATCAAAGATATGATTTGAGCAGAGGGGAAGACATAGCTTTCACCAATACATAGGTGTCTGTACAGCCCTAGGTGCGACTGTTGCCACCTTGTTTTAAAAATAACGTATTCAGCCAGAACAAAGATTTGGCTTTGATTGGTGAAAATTTTACTAGATATCAGTTTGTATTTTAAAGATCTCGCAATTTATAAACCCGTTCGAAGTCATCTGAGGGCGCTAAGAAAAGTACACTCAAATTTACCAAGTTCAAAAGACCGCGTGGTGGTGTCACCCTCACCTAGAAAGTTATAGATCTGTAAGTCGATAAAAATTGAAATTTCCAGTGAATGGTACTAATTTGGTAGTTAATATATTTTACGTAATTTGGTTAGCAGATATAGAATTAGAACCCCTACGGGACATAGCAGCCTGCCCATTATTATGGAACTCGGATCATTGCATACCAATGCCATCCTTTTCATCTTCGTTAGCATTAACTCAACTTGACACCTTGGAATCTAATCTAAATTCCTGTTTTATCAATTCACCAAGACAATTCGTTTTTTTTTCTATACAGTTAAATATTCATTTCAAATTCTATAACTCAAAAAATTTTGGATGTAAGAAAAATCTTAATAGAGAATGCACGTATCCCAAAAATGGAAACCCAAAAGACCAATTCAGTTGAGAAATACTTTTTTCAATACACGGCTCATTAAATATCACTGTAAATCAGTTCAAATTTGGGCAACAGTTTACAGCATAATTATTGTTTACATAGACGTAAAGGACCTATCGTCAATAAAACAGTTAGAGTTAATCATGGACCCAGTATAATATCATTAAATAATGACATAGCACTATAATAAGCGATCTGCATGTCACAACGCTTAGATTCAATTGTCAAATATGTTTCTAAAATTATCAAAAATTTAATATTTAAATTGGTTATCTCATAAGACTAACTTATTCGCACTTAAATCTGGTTGGTATTTACTGATGAATTAATATAGTATATAATCGAATATTATATGATACCCAAGTTTAAGTCGATAGAAATCGTTTTCCCTAAAGGCAATCTTCTTCTGGTTGAGAAAATCAGTCCATCAATATACTGTAATAAAGTATTAAAACTTAACACACAGCAACCAGAAATATTAATTTACGGATAATTCAATTAGTAACACCAGAGCTAGAAAAATTTTACGAAATTTTTTTAAATCCACACCCGCAATTCAGATAATAATCCAAAATCAAGTTAGATTCTTTTTTTAAAAAAAGAAGTGCACTTACTTAATACGGTTTTGATTAACTTAATAAAAGAATAGAGACCCAGCCACTTCGCTTAATAACCTCATTTTTAACTTCTGTTGGATGAGTACAGATTGGAATAGAGATTGAGGGTGACATACCAGAAGCACAAGTGCAAGGGGTCCGAGATAGATGAGAAAGAGAAATCCACTAATCATGATGATGGAAGCAAAGAGTCGGACCACACAGTTTGTGAGGCGCGGTGAGAGTCCGGCCACAGAGCTCTCCAAATATGCCGGCACGTGAGAAGAGCCCTCGAGTAGTGTCTCGGCCGCTTTCGGGTCGAGTTCAAGGTCAGAGAAGAGTGGGGCCTCATCGGCAGAAGACTGATCAACTGGCGTTAATTTAGATGTCGATGAGGCTGCTTTGGACAGTGTGGAAATTTTCTCTGGTTCATCACCACAAGCCTAGAAGAGAAAGAGAAAACGGTACATTTGACGACTTGCTCTGAAAGACCCACATGCAAGTAGTTTCTTTTCATAACGTTCAGATACCTACAGTTAGAAGGGAGAGGACTTATTACTCAAAACAGCAATTATTTTATTAAGAAAACGAACTCGTCCAAGTAGAATTGGACTTGCCGTAAATTAATGACTGACTGGTTAGCAGCAATAACTGTTTCAGTGATATTCTTACATATTTAGGTGCAAGAGTAGAAATAAGTACACCCCCAAAGTAAACCAAAGGTTCTCATTATCTACTTGGATCTATACCTTCTCATGACCACTTTAACTACTAGTGTGTCAAAATTAGGCGCAAATGTCAAATATAAATAACGTTTCTATTTTTGTGCGAATATTTGCATTCCTACGAAGAAAAGATAAACTTATAGGACAGTATACACCCACCTCAACGCGATCTTAAAGAACTATTTATCCTCAGAAAAGTAGTATAAAAAGAAAGTTTAACATATCTCAAATAAACTTTCACCTAATAAACATAAAATCTATGAGTGAAAGCCTAGTTCTACGGTAATCCACACAAATAATGACAGAATGCCTAGCAAAGGACAGTTAGCTTTCGATAAAATAACCCGTCAACCGACGATACTATATTAATCATAAACTCTAATTTGCTTTTATCTCTACGAATGTTTTGGAATTTCAAAGTAGTCCACTTTTAAAAATGTTTAATTTTTAAAACGAACGTATGAAAATAGTTAATAAACGAAAAGCACTTAATTTGATAAAAAAACATTAAGGGCATACAATTTCCTCAGCTTATTACATATGAGTCTACATAATCACCATCGATGTTGGACAATCGGCTCTATCTGCCCCAAGAAAAGCACTTGCAAAAGTTGCCAATATAAAATGGGGACACAAAGAACCGGTAAAAAAGAACAGAAGAATTGTAACAATAATATGTGATTAGAGTTAGATTTTAGATGGAAATAAAGTTGGAGGATGAAGGAAGACGCATTATACTTTAAGAATATGTTAAAAGGCGGTAAAGGATATATTTAATAACGAGGTTAAAAATAAGATAAAAAAAAAATTAATTAAAATTATGAACCAGCAAAACCACATATCTTAACAATTTCTTCTGGTAAATAAACTATCTGCCAATTAATAGACAGTATGCATAAAGACACGTGTAATAAATAAAAATATCGTATATTAGGCGTTTAGTTAAGATAAATATTTAAAATTACCGGAGCTCCTCTGTGTATCACTTCCGTCTCCTTTTCATCCATATCGCTGATATTTCGAAAATGTGGCATTGAGGAGCAGCCAATTAATATTGCATCCAGTCGCAATAAATTAATTCAAAGATAATATTAAAAAATAAATCAAAATTTTACAATTTCAAAACATATAATGTATTTAAAAATTGATTACTTAATAATAGTAATCCAAATTTGAGATTATTTAAAATGATCAGATATTGCCTCTTCGTAAAGTATACAACGTCACATATGACAATAAATATATTTTGAGTCATTTCGTAAGACGAAAGCACGAACAAAATGTAATGAACATAAAAAAACGAAAGCATTCGAGAAAAACTAGTTCCATTTTCTAGCCTCCATTGTAATATCCCATTTCTCAATAATTTTTCTATTCAGTTAATGTTACTCTGTCATATCATTTTGGCAAATGGAATGTTTCTTTTCGAAATTTCTTTCATCTATACCTTTTACTTAAAAGCTTACAGTTGCAAATTTTTGGTCCCACTGAGCTTAATCGAGATTTGTCAATTTTTGAAAACATGCGAATCAAATTATATACATCAGATTTGATTTCTTGCCCATCCAATTTGAAAATCTCGACGGTCAATTCTTTTCCTTTTAACTTACTTAATGTGTGAGAAATCCTTTTTTTTATTCTTTGCCGCGCCATAAACATGACTAAATAAAAAAAGTTAGTGTAAATAATTAACCATGATTTCATTTTCAAGTGTTTTATACAAAGGCAATATTAGAAGGAATTCGTTATCGATAGGAAGAAGTTGATCAGAATTTGCTATCTGTGGTAAATTTCGACTTTCGTTTCATTTTGAATTTAGTAATAATTTCTGTAGAGCCGTAATAATTTTGGATGAATCATGATTTATTTTGCAAATAGAAAATAGAATTTAATATAATAATGATATAATACACAATCCAGCTAATAAGCAAAGAAGTATAGCCAACAGATGCCTGCCATAACCAAGCGATTAGAAATGATTAACTGGCGATAAGATCCCCACTGTAGTGTCCACAGACGGTCACGCTGCGTATGTGCGTGTTTACACATGAATACATAAACGGGTATCTATCATCACGTTGAGACTCCGACAACGAGACATGACTGGCGTCCAACGAAGAAAGGTTTTACATTTTAACCCAATCTACTTATTAACAAATTGGGGTGGCTTGCCTGTCACCTCCGAACTGATCTGGCGGCATGGGTGACATGACTTATTCCAGCTTATCCGGTCAATGTGGCCTCGATAGACACTCTCGACGTTATTACACAAACTCAATCACATATATCATTTTCATTTTTCCTAACAAATAGATATAGAAATTTGGAATTCGTTTTAGTTTAATATGGCTATCAGAATTTCAAATCACGAGCATTAGAAAAGATTCCAGCCACCCTTTTCTTTTTCACAGTAAATACAAGCAACTTACGCTTGTTTTTGCCCAAAAACTAGGCAAATATAGACAAGCGAAAAGTCGGATATACACTCACCCAGTTGTGCTGAACTGTTAATTACATCCTCCTATTCTAAAGTGGTTCAATGAATTTATCCTATTTCGTATTGAATGAGTCCGTATTTTCCTCACTGTGATTTACTAATCCAAAATCATCCAATAAATTAAAAAGACATTATCACTAATTTGCATCTATTATTACTCAGTTCAGGATATCAGGTTTAGTAATTTGATATTGGGTTAAAACAGTAGAGATTAAAGTGGAATTCCTGACGTAAGTGAATCAGGAAGGGTTGGCTACGTGCGGTGTCCTAAAAATGAAAAACAATTGATTGGCCGTGGCTTCAGCTACATAGTTTCCCCTCACCAATGAAAAGCCAGTATTCCATTCCGGACAGTCCAATACGTACAGTCTGCTGATTTCAGAATAAGGGAATGGCGTTTTTTGGGTAAATCAATTGTATTTTTACATATTTCGATAATTCGCTCGTCCGGTGCGAGTAAAGATGGGCCGTAACAGGGTCATTTTTAATAATGCTCACACCAATAATTTGTCTAAATTACAATTGACATTTATAATATCAGTTTGCAAGGGGGGCGGATCGTGTTACTGGTGGAAGGGTTTGTTAAAAGATTAGGAGTCCAAACAGGGGAGTTATGTTCAGAGTAGAATGAATTCACTGATCACTTGCATTATTCCTTTTCTCCAATGGTAATTGCATCTATCAAGGTGGCATATTCAGAAGATGGGTGAACAGGGGGAATAAATCATATCCCAAGATGCGCAATCATATTGCATGGTCCCTTTTAGTGATGAAACTTACAATTCCGGAAACGAATTCGAATTCGCATTGCTTTGCTGACTAATTTACAGGTATCGATTGATCATTATATTATTTATCTGAAGCCATTTTACCTTTTCGTATCTTTCTGAATATCGGCCTAGAAAGTCGAAATGAACTGGGGAAAGGAATGGAATTAACCCCCTATGCCAAGCAAAAGTTATTAGGAGATGTGCAAACATTGGACATTAGAGATTTTAAATATAGACAGGTGATTAGTTTGATGTTGGTCACTAGCTACCCTCCAGCAATCTACGCTAGGACAAGAGAATAGCGAAGAGATAGGCCGCTGTTTGGAGTGCTTTATTGAGTACAAATGGAACGAGAGAGAGAGAGAGAGAGAGAGAGTGTGCTCAGATGGGTGAGAGAGACCTTGTGTGAAAGCGAGTAGATGCGAATATAAGAGGGTAATTTGAAGAATAGGAAATCACTACAAATTACATAGGTTGTGCTTAGCCGAAGTCCGACAGACTAAGTAGGCAATGAGTCAGAGTGGTGTATATGTGACGACCTATTCGCAAATATACATGAATTCATAAATATATGTATTGACGTTGGTATTTGAGGTTGTGGGGCTTATTCATTTTACTTTTGGAGAGTCGGAGAGGATTTAACATGGAGGCTTTGAAGCAAGTCGCACCATCTGATCATATACGCTTGATTTGAAATCTCCCAAGTGGTCTTCGAGTTGCAGGAGCATAAATTGAGCCCTGGTAAACCAGCAAAAGAATTTTCCCCCACTTTAAATACTTCAATAGGAAAAGGATTCAATAATTTTTAGTCAGTTATGACTGAACCTATGCAAGTCTTTCAGGAAGTAAAATAGAGTAGAGTCAAACACTGGATATATCGGGGACATGGTTACTCTTGTAAACACATCGAAACATTAAATTGGCGTTCAAGCACTAAGTCAAATAATAACTTCATGTTATGCTTCATAAAACTTTGATCTTCGTTAACTGACGCCAGAGTTTGGCGACTGAATCATTAGCATCATTAATCAAATTGGCGTGGAGGAGAGCATAGGCGCAACACCTTTGACCTAGTGACGCGAAAGTAGATTTGTCTAGATTGCGTTTATGGTTGATCATGATTCAAGTAAATAGAATAAATATCGAGACTTCTAATTAAAGCTTTAGTTGGTATAAGTGCCTAACACATTGATATAATGAGGAAGTGGAAAAGGGTTTTAGCATTTAGAGAGAGAAGGAGAGAGTAAAATTTAAAATTTCAAACTTTATATGCATACTTTTAGCATACTTTTATACAGAGCTATTTTTATAATTGACGTCGTTTTGCTCGAAAGACAGTCGTGGTTTGGAGGCCAGTATTGACAGCGATTTGGAGATAAGTGTACTGGCCGACGGTTTTCAAGAGTGAAGAAGTGTACAATTGTAGGACCGTACAATTTCATCGGAGAGCAGAGAAAAGTTTGTATTTGGAATTGATGAGACTTAAGAGTCTTTACTTAACACCTATAAGATGGAGCCCCCAAATTATGTTACAGTAGAACATACCAAAATGGACTAAAATGTTCCATTATGATAGGTATTAGCAGTTTCTTTCGGGTTCTTTTCGGCATGTAAGCGTCTATAAAAGCTGCTGCATAGAAGAAAATAGTATTTTCCCCAAGGATAATTCTTATGGGCAAGATTGTTTTATTTTCCACCTTCTAAGTCCCACTTCTTTTAATCCCCTTTCATTCGAGGAAACTTCTGTAAATTACGGCTGCAAATGGCTCATAATATTTATCGACCTATCGATACGAGAACGTGCGTCCTATTTGAATATGGTGGTCCGGGTCGTTTTGTATTGCGGTGGTGCCAAGTCATATTTGCAACTAGTGCAATTTCTTAGTGTTGTAATCTGCTCTTCTCCGTAGGATATTGTGACCGACTCTTAGATTCCCTAATACATTGCACTAGTTACGAATACGACCCGACAACATCACAATACAAAACGAACCAAATCGCTACATCAACACAAGACGCACGTTTTCGTATCGATAGATCGATTTCCATTCTGCGCCATTTACATCCGTAATGTAAACAGACTCGTGCGCATAAAAGGGAGTTAAAAAAGCAGGAATTAAAATGAAGAATCCCACATATAGGAATTATTTTGGAAAAAATATTATTTCCTTATATGTAGCACGGCTACATATACACATATGCTCTCCTGCATAGAAGAGCAGAGTATAACAGTTTTGGCGACTCAGTAATCGAGTTGCACGGATATGGAAGCCCGAATCTATTCTATCGTGAAAAACACGCTCATTCAGATGAAGCTCCCAATGTCGACAAAGAATCCTGAAGACTGTGAAACAACTGTAGGTATATTTCATCATTATCCTCTTATGGGTGAAACCTTTGCAACATAGTTTACTTGATACCGTGATATTTACTGAAACATCATTTCAGATCTCCCACACGCAGCTAGAATTGCCATGCTTCTTCGTAAATTTAAAAGAACCGATCACGATCTATAGCTTATCAAACTTCAATTGATGAGTCCTGTCGATCTAACTTTGTCTCCACATCGTGTATATTGCCACCACGCTGCTTGGTGATTACGGCAGCTGTCCATACGGTGATCTGAGCAATGGTTGTCCACATAAATAGGCGTGTTGCCCATTGTAGCGATAGCCACAACCCTTTCCGGCCACTGTCCCTGAATCTTGAAAACTAAATTCTCACCGGATTGGAAATATCCTAACACGATGTGAACATATGTCTCTAGGCCATTAATTGATAGTGGGGAGACAAACTTTGAAAAATGAAGAGAGTTAAACCGAGTGCTGGGGTCCGTAACGATGATCTCTGGTAAAATTCGAGTTGAAGAGACTTTACGAATTTGCTTGTTGTTGGAGTAAGATGATATCGGATCCTTTCAAAGGTGAATTTGTCACCGTAAAATATGTCGTACCTATAGTGGGTCTCAAGATGCTGTTGGAGTTGAGTCAACGAATCATTACTGTTCAACTTCTGCCACGTTGAATCTCTCATTCAGGCAATGATGTGATCAGAGTGGGCAGACTCGATGTTAATGGCTTTCTTTGCAGAACCGTAATGCTGATATTGTGATTAAGCATACAGAACATCAGTGCGGAATCGCTCCTGCAAAATTTGGTTAAATGTTTACCAATACCACAAAGAGCCTTTTTGTAAACTACGATCATTTTACTATAAACCACATTAAAGCGTTTATTTGATAGTTGCCACAACCCTATCCCAAACGGAATAAGGACAATCATAGGGAGTAGTGGGTGCGAGGCAGAATCCATGCAAAATGTGTGTAAATAAAATGACATCCGAATTAGCAATTGAACGAAAATAATTGGTCTAAACAAATAAATAGTATTTATTGATATTTAGCTGAATGATTTAGCAACTTACGGATTCCTTTCATCACAATTTCATAAAATTATAATATGGCAGTGAAGATTTCTTACAATGTTACGACAAGTACATGTATATTCAGGAATAGGAAATTTTTATAAATAAAATATTTTAACTAATGAAATTTATATGACAAAATCTGCGTTACGCAAAGAAATAAAATACTCAGTTTTGTTGAATCAAATCAAATTAATCATGAGTTCGCCTTATTGTACGTGACGATCACTTGGGCGCGTTCTTTGTTGGGAAATAGAGGCTTAGTTTTTTACTGATTTTCATCGACACCATGTCTCACATAAATTCCATGCATGGTTAGTATGCAGCATAAAGTGTTATATAAACGGAATTGTGTCCATTTGATATTATTCTTTTTCAAGAGTTTTCCATTTATAATCATTTCATGTGTATATTATCAATTGTAATACTTATGCTCTCGATCCCTTATTGATATGACGCACATAATTTTATTTTCTTAAAATGTTTATGATTTTGTTATAGATTATGAGTCTAAAGAAGCGGCAGTAAGGA
>CAADRB010000138.1:0-89758 GCA_900708905.1 Hymenolepis diminuta
GGGGGGGGGGGGGAAGGGGAATGGTCATCTTCCTCACAATTCTCCCACCTTGAGCAACCATCATGATGCCAAGTATGTGATCTGACTAGCCAATGGCTAAGTTCCTCCCATGTTTGTGCTTCCGTTTAGTTAGCTATGTTGAGGGGCTACTTCTAACGTGGTGACTGCACTTACGTTTTGTCTCGTTCTCTTAGTCCAACATAGCCTGAAAAATCTAGTGAGCATCTAGATCATCACAACACAAACTAGGCTATCACCATTAATAACAAACCTTGAAATCCTTCTGAGATCCCTGGCAGCAGCCCGATAGACGCGCTGTACAGACCAATAGACAAAGAGCAAGGGTACACAAAGTATAACGATGGCAGGTATGGCCAAACAAGAGACCACAAGCGATCCAAGAAGACCGAAGATGATAGCCAATAGGATATTGAAAATGAAGGGCAGGTTGTCATCAATTGTACCAACGTCTGAGGAGAACCGATTTAGAAGACGACCTACCGGGGTAGTATCGAAGAAGTGAGTTTCACCCTGAAAATAATCAAATGGTCATAAGGCTTGTGTATGTAAAATACGGGCATATCAATTGTAATAGGTAAAGACAAATTACAACTCTCATCTCTTTAAAATGACGATGTAGCAGGATATTTTGGCTCTCGAGAATGAATGAATCCCCTCTCCGGCTTATTCTTTGGCTAAAGATAGCAGACATCGATCAAAGACTAGCGACTCAAAACGATTAGAGGCCGACGAACCTCAGCAACGGCATCCCACATAAGCGTCTCCAGTGCGTACATAAATATGAATCAAAAGGAGAGAGCCTGATTCTTACCCAGTTGTGTATCGTATTGAGTGATTGGCATCAGAAGACGAGAATACATAGAATGTTAAAAACACTCAACTGAAAATTATTTACAGATAGTGTCAACAGCAGAAGGAACATTGACTCAATTATACACGATATATCACTTGTATAAATAATTCGGGAGAAATTATTTTTCTGTTGGTTTTAATTTAATCATGTGGGATCATGTGAAATTGAGACTTTAAGAAAATGATTTCACAGCTATTTCATTCCTGGCAAAATGCCACGCCAAACAAATCAGAGATTGGTAAAACAAATATCGAAAGCGCGAAAAATGAATGAACTCCGAACGCCTCTGATCACTGATCGCACATGCCTGCAGCTATGTCAGTCATCGATTTTTTAACGGAACTTTGAAATACTTTTCACACATTATGCAATTAATTAGGCCCGAATTCATGCATATTCATACTACTGCGTTTTCGTCTGATCATCCTACATTCATTGTAGCGTTGATTTTTATTCTGCATATCGATGGCTTATACAAAGTGAAAAACACCACGATAGAGAACTTTCACATACTGTTCCTATTAGAGAAGAAAATTAATCGGATATCAATAAAAAGATCGGATAAGTGAACCAAAAAGAAGTCTCTCCTTTTGTAGAGTGAAATTTTTCCTCGGAATTAGATCACCATATAGATTGTTCGTCTTTCTTCGAACTTGAAGATCACGAAACCCACCACAAATCAAAGTAATAACAGTTGTAATTACCCTGAAGTTCCCGCACATAAACGTTTTTGGGGGGTTTTTTAGAAAGGGATTTCTTCTGCCATGTTGCACCTTTCGCATGAATGTGATAATGAAAATAAACGCGTTGGTTTAACAAACCTGAAGAACGGCATCAAGCATATTTTCATGTATCGCAGCGGCCGCGCGGAGACCGGCAAATGCAAAGAGAACGGATCGAAATATGGTGAAAAAGATAGTGGCACAAATTATGCCACCGTAGATTGAGAGATAAAATTTTGTGGTATTCGAGGTCGGCCTATACATATAGAAATCTCGACCGGCAATTTGATTAAGTGCTCCGATGAGCGGAAAAGATTTCGCGCCTATGTATTCCATCGATGGAGTGGTGACATTTCCTGAGTCATGCTGCATCCAATATGATAACCAATAGTCCTGAGCGTTTCGACTTGCTGAAAGGAATCAAGACATTAGGCCAGCAAATTATACCACATTCAAAAGAGGTGTTATTTAATACCTTGCATGAGGGTCAAGGAAATGAGAACCCATGCCGCTAGACCGTATCCCAGAGCGCGAGCATATGTCCAGTAAACTCGACCAGAAATTGAACCGAAAGCGAACTTCTCCCAATTCGTAGAACTAGCCTCATTTGAATCCTGATTATCCTCAGATGAGAATGCCAGCAAAGGTGTTCTGTCATCAGTATTATCGTGTTGGACCTCAAGTGATGCATCACTAGTAACGTTCCTGAGTATGGTCCCCTCTAAGGACTCGGTATCGGTTTTAGAACCTTTTCTAGAGGTTTTGTTTGCAGGCGTCCACTGATCCACAATTCGACCTTCTGAGAGTTTTATAACAAGGTCAGCAGGACCACCGAGGTCATTGTCATTCTGAAGGAATAAGAAACGTCCGTCTAATTTGAAAACTTACCTCATCGAAAAGCCACTTGAATTGGTGCGTCGCAATGACACGTATTTTGTCCGCCAAAATCCCGTGTCGGCCTATGCATTTGTAGATAATGCTACGAGCGACATGGGAATCTAGGGAGGCAAGAGGGTCATCGAAAAGATAGACATCCGCACGTTGATAGACAGCTCTAGCAAGAGCGACTCTTGCCCTCTGACCACCGGACAAACGACTTCCCCCTTCCCCAACTTCTGTATCAAGACCTTCGGGCATATCAGCCAAGTCTACTGACAGACCACAAGCATCGATCACGGTATTTAACAAATCGGAGTCTGAAGCCTCTCCAAATAGGATATTTTCACGAATAGTGGCCTTTTGGAGCCATGGTGTGTAGCCGACGTACGCGATTCGAAGGTGTTTAGGAGAGGATGGTGGATGTATGGTCTGAAGTTCACCCATCAGAGATAGAAGAAATGACGATTTTCCAGAGGCTATGGGGCCAACAACTCCAACAAGCTGACGCTAAAATATACATAAGTTGAACTTATTAGGAACAATAATTAAAAGGTCAACTATTGATATAGATTGTACCAATACCACGTCCGAAACTCAAAAATATGCAAATATACGAATATACGAATATACGAATGTGAATCACAATAACCGTGGTTTGAGAAGTATTCAACTACCTCTCTCCTCGAATTTACTTAACTCTTCCTTCTTTTCCAACTCAGTCTAGAAAAGTGCGCGATAGACTGCCCACTAGATGCACATATATGACCTATGAGCTCATGACTTGTAACAATGGCAGAATGATGGATCTAATCCACTTCATAGTTAACAAATGAAAGTAGTAATCGTCAATACCGCTGCACCTTATTGTTGATAAATCATTAAAATATGACAACATAAAAAATGGAAATAAGCCAAGAGTGAAAGAAATCTGCAGTTTGGACTGTTTCAGGGGGGTTCAGTAGAGTAAGTAATCCGCTTCTCTTCTGATAATGCTTTCAATAATGACCACTTAACGATGATATCTTAATCTTCCTATCCTGAATCCTGTGCATTTGGAAGAATCTGATTTAACTCAAGTTAGTCCTATGACCCACCGTTTGATAATGTTATGGCTTCCCGAGTTTCAATAGTAAATTATTATTAAAAAAAGTAAATGCCTTAGAATCGCTTATCGTTTACATGAAGATGGCAAACATATAACAACATTTATAGATGAAAAATCTGAAATGGTACCTTCGATATTGCCACATCAATATCTAAAAGCGTCGGATTATCTACTGACTCCCAGAAGATCATCGGTGATTTCAGTCTGAGTTCAATGTCTTCTTCGAGGTGGTGAGATGAGTCATCATGATCGTCTTCCTCGTTGAAGGTTAGATTCGTCAGTTGGGGATCCGCGGTGTCAATTTCAAACAGACGGCATATTCGTCCAGCAGAAATCCAAGCTTCGACAATTCCACTAAGAACCCATGGGAATGAATTCATTGGACCGGTGAGCATATTGAAGAGGGCAAGGCTTGTGAAGACCTAAATGAAATATAACAAAATAAGAATCTATCACTCCTAATCGCGCTAACAGTGGCTCAGTCTCTATCTTCATAAACAGGTGAGTTCTATGTATTACATTTGAAGGAAATAAATACCTTTAAACAAGCTTATTCATGAGAAAAGCACCTAAACGTATATAAACAAAAATCAAGGGTGTATTTAATTCCCCAAATATATTTCATGATCACTTCTTCCAAGAATAACCCCGCATTGATCTACCCGTTCTGATGAAAATTCTTTGCGTCTAATTAGCTGTCAAATGTAAATATAATTCTAATGCCACAATTAACGTCTGATTAGGACTGTAAAGCCTATTTTATCCCTCCTTTAGACTCCTTTAACCAATTATCATTACTAAAAATTTCTGGATAAAAGTGAAATTATTTTAAAACTCTCGGTAACTCGAAAAACTTGGGGACGTCGCCTATCGATCTAACCACACAGAAATAAAAGAACATTTATACGATAAAATGAAACTAAATGAAATAGCGTTAGATAAACATATTGCATTCCTTCAAAATAATGAATAAATTGCTCCCTAAACATCTGGCTTATTAAAGGACACGGAGTGGGAAATTGCCATGTCCCTTTAGGAAAAATACAAACAGTACGTACGATAATAATATCTTAAAAAGATTTTTTCGTTTCATTGAACTTCAAAATGTAATAAATTGGAGTTTCAGAACTACCCCACGCCCATTAAGTGAGCTATCAATAAGACTACTTGAAAAGAAGGAAGGTACTCTGAGGCTCACATTCTACTAACCCCTATATTGACCACTCCCACCACTTTATGCACTTCGACCTCTTGATCTATGACCAGATTTACAGCAATTTAATTACCTTTGCGGGTTCGAGAGTATTGCCAAGGCCAACGTAGGCACCAAACGTCAACCCGGCCAGCACAGCAGGACAAGCTGCCCAGAGAAAAACACAAACAGCGTCCAGCAACTTTTGTCCTCTTAACGCCTTTAACTCTAACTTCCGAGCAGTGAGGATTTTGCGTCGAATGAGGTATTCCCAACAGGAAAGTTTGACTGTCGCCATGCTCTGAAGCATTTCAGATACAAACTAAACGAAATGGACGATAAGAAATCTTTAATCAACATACCTTAACCCTGACATCTTTATGATGCATTAACTCCGAAGAGAACTTCCCAATTAAGTCGGTAATAACTCGATTCATTGGTAGGAGGATAATTAGAAACCCAACTCCAACCAGACAAGAAACTCCCACTTGATAGTAAAGGAGCCAGACAGCAACCACAACTTGGACCGGCATAGCCCACAGCTCATTGAAACTGGGAATCAAGTTAACTACTCGCTCCACATCGGTAGTGAGAAGATTGACCAGATTTCCAGTACCGAATTTAGTCAGGAGTGACGATTTACATCTTAATAACTGTTGATAGACAAGACATGAAACAGATGTCTTGATCTTGTAACCAAACCGCGGAGACCAATAATCATAACTAGTGTCCAGAAAGACACTCAAAACGCGGAAAATGATCAGAGCTATTCCATAAATGACTGCAGATTTCCAATTGTTTGAAAAATCGACAAGGCCAGCTATGAAGTAGTTTAGAAACACGGGGTTCACCAATTCGACCAAACTAAAGAGAAATTTGACGAAGCCAAGAAGGAGAATTTCCCTGAGAAAATGATGGCAAAGCTGTTTGATCAGTGGTATCGCGGCTCGAAACTTACTTGTAGTTGCTAGAAGTTTGGACTCAATCATCAAAGTACTTTCTAGGTTTTCGGCACTGAGGGATGCAGGAAGAAGAGGGAGGGACTTTGAGGAAAACAGCTCACCATAAAAACCCCGAGTGATTGTTTCATTAATCCAAGTGAACAGGATCTTGCTCAAACAGTTTGCTGAAGCTTCTGACTTAGGAGGATAGACATCTCTAGGGTCCGGATTGGCATGCGACTGACCTTGAAAATTTGATTCGGAATGACGTAAATAGCGAGCTCTCCGCATTCGATCAGGTTCGATGGCGTAAATTACGGGAATTTTCGTGAGCAATCGCAAGCCGAGGACCACAACATCTATAATCACACTACTTGACACTATCTTGTTTGAAGATAGTGGAACTTTGGATATAAGTGACCACATTTCCATAGATGCAATATAGAAGTACAAAATTTCCAAAACTAACATTAAATTTGAACCGCGGGAATTTAGGCAATTTACTTTGCCATGGAATATATCGAGAAATGTTACGCAAAGAATGCAAAGAAGTGTTGAGCAATAATTAGCAACATAAGAAAATGAAAATTCACCGGGGGGATTGATTAGGGGAATCATAGAAACTACTAAATAGGAGGCGCATTTTGATAAAAGTATAAAATCTAAAATAATTCTCAATAGAATCATCCGTGTGAATGGCCATTCAAAGGCAAGCGAAGGAGTCAACTTTAACACATATATTGTAGAAATAATCCCAATAATTATTGACACCGGAGAATGCATTGATATTTCGGCCATACAAAATCCCACATTTTGACCGTCCCAAAAGTGTGTTGATAGATTTCCACAAAACTTTTTTAAAGTGAACCCCTCGTTCATTCGTTTTGTCGAACGCGGACGCTGCAGATTAACTCTAGGTTGAGAATTCAAGTACACTAACAAAAAAGAAGGCAAGTAGCTTCAAGCCATGAAAGTAATATTTATGCGAATCTCAAAGATTGAATCTTATTTAAAAATAATACTCACTCACTATTAAACGGGTATACAAGTGTATTTATTTATTTATTTCTGTATTTTACCAATCCTCAATATATCTAGAGGAGTAGAAAGCGCGGTAGTAATTACCTATTTCGCCTTTTTAAACCCGATGAAGTTCTTAAACACTTTAGAGAGGTACATATACATAATTCCAGTTACCAGTGTTACTTAAGGTACACGATTTCGACTAGTGTTAATACGTCAAATCGATATGTGGATCGATACTTTAAAACATCAAAAATACATTGGCTAAGTGAAGGTCGGTAGAAAGAAGACGCTCTTAGTATACCCGATGCGCGCACATTTGATAATGAGAGTACTAAAACGATTGAAAGTTATAAATGGAAGCGTTAGGAAATATAAAGTGATGATAGTAGGAGACAACATATCCGCTAAATCTACTGCATATTTGGGAAAAAGGAAGATCGAATAATTTGTATGAAATATGGTGTTTTTTTAAATAAAATTTTTGAGTGATCTTCCTAATTTCAGGGCGAAATTCGTTCATTTAAGGTTAACAGTGAGTGTTGTGATATGAGTAAGAATAAGTAAATTTACCTATGCCGTTGGAACATTTCAGAGGTGGTCGGGTTTATACACAAACTTTCTTCGTTATTCATGTCTGATCTTCGAATTCTGTTATAACGTTGAGTTCTCTCGGGGCTACATCGACCGAATAGATGGAATAAGTCAAGTCACTCATGTCGTCAGATCTGTTCGAAGGTGACGAACAAACTACCCCCAATTTATTAGTTAGTAAATTAGGTTCATATACAAAACATCTCTCCGTTGGACGTCAGTCATGTCTCGTTGTCGGAGTCTCGGCGTGATGATAGACACCCGTCTAGGTATCTATGTACAAACACACAAACACACAGCGGGACCGCCTCTGGACACTGTAGTGAAGATCTTATCGCCAGTCAGTCATTTCCAATCATCAGGTGTTGATAAACATCCGCTGGCTATGGCAACTTCTCTTCACGATAATCAACACGTATGCGTGTATCTAAGTGGACACATAGACCCCAGTATTAGGTATAGTTTTCGACGTTCTCGACAACCGCTCTTCATGGCAACTCTTGACATATACCTCAGACCTCAGAAAAATCATGCAATAAAGTCTGAGGAAAATCACAATAACGTAAAAATTCAGGGGAAGGGTGATTATAATCAGTATCGCAAAACTGAGGTTCGAAACCATTGTGAACTCACTTCAACTTTATCCATTTTGTCGGCGATATAATAACCGAAGTAACAGTATGGTATATTGTATACAACCTTCTCCATCATTATTTAACTGATGAACTCAACTTTCTGAACCACCGTAATCCCATACATGCGTTTTTCACTTATCCTCTAAATGAAAGGTGGTTTGGTTATTCTATATATATAGTGCGTGATGTTTTAACTTTCAGTCACAGATAATAAAAGGAAAAAAGTAGTTTGAAGACTCGGTGCCCTCCATAAAATTGTTACGCATTTACTAGTCATTGATTTATAATCGGAGAGCATTTGAATTCTTAGATAAAAAAGCGAATTTGGGTATTTTACTCATATTTGGACCGTGAGACATCAATGACACTGGTAATTCAAATCAACATATAATTGGCGTATAAATTTTTCCTCATAAATACGTAGCATTTTAATGAAAACTTTTATGACATCGGCTCGAGGTTTAGAGAGATAATTTATTATTAAATTTATGATATAACCAACACTGAGCAATCGATCATCAATTAACACCACTAAAGTTTCATAAAACAAAGGATGTGGTATTTTCAGAATGCCACCGGTAATTGAGCTGCCAAAAATTTTCAGCGGTGCGAATAGAACTTATAAGTACGTTTTAGGGAAACTTTTTGACATTCTTTTAAATAAAAGTACTTATGCGCATGTTTATTTTCTAGCATAAAGTCGAACCCGAGAAAAATCGGGAGATTAAGTAAATGAATGTTAATCACGCAGGTGTTTGAACCATTAAAAACGAAAACGATCTCGCTTTGATAAGCAACGCAACATGTTATTTATTTATTTATTTCCGAGCTACCTTCGAGCACAGAATAATTTTCTTTGAGGGGTTTGAATACTTTATGTCGCCACTTAGTTTGGCGTTAGAAAAAGTTGACTGACCATAAAAAATTGCATGGCCTCTGCTATTCCCTGTTATGAGTTAAACCGAAATTGTTAAGCGAAATTCATGGAATACACCAGGCGTATTTTTCCTGTGTTAAGCACTTGCATTATAGAGGAGAACCAAAGCATTTGCATAATTAATAATAATGATTTTTTATAATTATTAAAGCCATTCTTATTTTATTTCGTTTTAAAATTTGGACCTAATTGATCTAAATGCTTTTAAGGGGAATTTGTTTGCTGTATTAATGACAAAGGCGTGAAAGTCAAAGAGTGTCTTCTTGTGCTCAGTTTATGGATATTTATTATATTCTTCTAATCCCCACCACTGTGATTGTTTTCCTTATATGCTATACGGCTAGTTGGATAGGAAAATCTCTATTCAGAAATAATTAATACCACATCTATTTCACTATGAAGTTCTTAAATATGTACATTTTTGACGTTCGCGGAAATAATGTATTCTACAAGGAGTGGGTGACGTTGAAGGCTTCAAATTCCAAAGAAAATGACACAAAATTGATGCAAGGTATGCTAGTTGGGCTGAAAGCTGTTTGCTCGAGATTATCTCTTGCCGAAAATTATATTTATACTTTATCATACAAGACCAATCGATATCGATTACATTATTTCGAAGGCCCTACGGGTTTGAAGATTTTTCTCACTTCGGAGCCTTCTTCACCTCCTCTTTACAAGGAACTGGAAAATGTATATAAGTTGTTTGTTGAATATGTTGTTAAATCGCCTGGCTATGATTCCACTTCCCCTGTATCGAATTCCTTATTTGTCCAAAAACTCGATGAATGGGCTCAGAATGTTTCCTGATTTAGTCGCTGTTTAATAATTTCTGTTTTGAAGATATGTAGTCTTTCAATAAAGTTCATGTTTGCTTTATATGTCTCTTTTCAATTCATTGCTCCCTTATGTCGCACTATGTGAATTAACATTTTTTAATTTTACTGTCAGATTTTAGGACGTTTACATAGAACTTTAGCCCTTATAGATGGCACCAACTCAGATTTCAATAACTGGAAAATAATGCCTTACTATTAAGAAAATAAATACTCATCTAAGAATATCTTAATTCTAGGCACTTGAAGGTGTTATATTAATTTCGAAATAGTTTCGCCTGCTTATTTGATCATCTTGACTTTATGCTCTGGGAATTAGGGATTCTCAAAGAACACTTCTATTTTTTTTATTATGAACTCCAGTATATACTAATATGGAAGTGTTGCATAGAATAACGTTTATCTGCCTTAGAGCCTAAACAGCATAGCTAACATTTTACCAGGCTTGAACATGGTTAGTCTTTTCAAATTCTCATCTCTTCTTAAGTAATGAATAAGCCTAGGTAACCCCTTCCAAAAATTGTAACAATTTAAGCTGTGACTTATTTTCACGACCAACATTTTACCAGTTTACCTATTCATGGGAAGGTACTTTCCAATGTTAAAAAATACCTCCTGTATGATCAACCGCTCTTCTTATTGTCCTAAATTGAAGGTACATGATTGATCCACTACTCCCCCCCTAATCTGCTGCTTTATTCCAAAATTTTAACGTTCACCAATGTCCGGCACGCCACGAAGTACTGCTAATTTAATCAACACTAATATAAATACGATTAGAATCGTAATTCTATTTGATGTCTGCTTAGCTAGATCCTTTCACATTTGTGCTAACAAAAATAGACAATTCACAAAATGACTGTAACTCAAACCAAAGGAAATTTATAACTGATTTTTTTGACCCACCTAAAGGACAGTCCAGAGGAATTGGTCGATTTTAACCCCCACCTAAATGAGTATAACAATGAGCTCCTATATCTAAATACAAGACATAAATCAATTTTCAATCACTGTTGTAAAATCTAAACTAACAAAGGCATAAGAATAATCCGGATTCGTTGGGGGGAAATTGGTGGTGGAGGGGATAGAGACAGATGAACATTGTTTCATCATCAGGGAGAACTGAGTGTAAGAAGTAAATATATAGGAATATGTGTGTGTGCTCTTTTACTCTTCGGGGGCTTACATATAAATGTGTGCTGTTCTATTTTAACACCACAGATTTAGATAAATCACAAAGGGGAGGTATTTGCATATCTCTTCTAGCCGGACTGCGCTGATGCCTACAGAGAGTTAGTCAGTTACTCTTTGAAAGTAGGGCTGGAACTTCGATTTGTCAAGCTTTCTTCCTCTTCCTCATTCGTGTGACTCTCTTTTGGCGCTTCAAGTCGTGTCACAGGTGGGGGTTGACTATACTTTGTAACTGGCATAGAGAAACGCAAAGGACGCCTAGGAGAGGTCAGTTCCACCTTCACAAAACCCTCACTATTTTTCCTAGATAGATCGAAGGGCGGTGAACCCGAATAACATTCTCCAATTGAATCCATAATACCGGATCCGTCAGCTACGACAATCGAATGACGTCCCATAGCAGGAGAAGTGGTTGATCTTGAGTTCGGTCTAGCAACTGAGGTCATCCCATTACCGCCAATATCTACTATTGATGCAAGAACAGTTGCTCGTGTAGCTTCACGCAGATGGGAGATATGACGATCCCAAGCAGATTGGAAGAAATCCTGACTCTCACTCTGCAGAGCCGAGACACAACAGGAGTCTTTGTGGTTACCGCGATAGGCCTGCAATGCAGACCTCTTCAGACTATTTGTGTCTCCCTCTGTTTGTGTCGAATCCGTTTCACGAGGCTCCAACGCAGCTAGACCTAAAACACCCACAAATAAGAAAAAATTAATATATCAGTAAATGAGTAAGGCGAGAGTGAAAACAAGAAAGTGCACCGATGTATTCGAGGCAGGCCACACACAAGGTAGAAAAGCAACGACAAGTTACCCGCGCAAGGGATAAAGCGCAGCAATAGAGAAAATCGCCATAATTTTACAAGTAGGCATTCTCTTTTTTCTTCATCGCCGCACTTAACAAGACACAACAACTCCTATTTTCAGGGGACTAAACAGAACCACTGCACTTAATGGTTTTCTGGTCTTGACGGAAAATTGTTAATTGGGCCAAGCCTCATGCATTATTAAAGGAGGAAATAAGTCAATTTCGTTTCTTCGAGGTTGCAAAACAGTAGGCATCAGTATTCAGATGGAAAGGAGGCTTGTAGAGAGAGAGAGAGAGAGAGAGAGAGAGAGGAACTGAGTTGTGTTTCTATGGCATTGCCAAATAAAACAGGAAATAAGAAAATATATCAACAGAAATAGAATGCTGATCGATAAAAGACTGGGATTTGGCCAAATCTTTGCAGCGATTTAAGATGAGTGCGTGCAACTTCAACTGTGAAGCAGAAATAAAATTGCAGTTAAGTGAAAATTTATGGCATTAACTTCAAGTAAATAAAACTTTGGTCCACGCGACTTCGAAAAGTCATGAGATTAGATCAAATCTCTCGGAAACACAATCAACTCCTGAAGCATTAACAAAGCAATCTGATCAAATTGTGATTTCGAATGAGTTTTCGAAAGTTGTAAAACTTTGCAAATTTGTTCTTTGAGAGTGTAAAAATGAGTGACCAAGAAAGGAAAATAATGAATGTTCTGAAATAACTGAAATCAATTTAGCTTCGAACAATGCAAGAGATAGCTTGGAAGAAAGGTATTAGAACACCACAATTACTGATACATAGAGTAAAATTCAGTAAGAATCAAGAAGCTCAGTTTATAAAAATCTTATTATCTAGAGTAACCGAGCTCTCCTGATTCGAGAAGATGCAAGCAAGTTGAGAATCCAAGAATATTGCATACTTTTTAACGATAGTCGGAAAGTCTAGACGGAATTTTGTGGATAAAAATTTCTGGATGGGCGCACGAAGTTATACTAATCAGTAGATGGTAGACACTGATGAGCATATGACAAGCCCAGATAGTGCTGAAAGTCAGACTTGCTGTCATCACCAATTGCATTGAAAGCATCTAAGTTTTGATTGATCCATGTGATTCTAACCGTTCCCAAGCCCCCGCCTGTTCTCAAGGTTACTACACTTCTGATCCCAGGTCACCGCATCGATAATCAATAATCAGCCTCATCTTTCTCGTAAGCCCTTTCTCGGAAGGGTCACGAGAGCTAAGGCGATCATTTGTTGGGTGACAAGAGTCATCTTAGATCACATTTTTGATAATTTCATGGGTCAATCAAACTTTGAGTATTTCATGCAAGAGAATCAAAGACGTACAAAATTCATTGGAATTGTAAAACAGGAGAACCCATTTTCGGAGTGATGAATAAATGGTAGACTTAGTTTGTGGACATGTATGAGTTACCACTTAAACGCAGCAAGAGTCTAAATCGGATTGTTTTAATATTGGAGCCAGACATTCACTCAATAATCCTAGTCTCAAACGAAAAGTTAGGTTTCTCTTACCTTGTCTACGACACTTAATAGCGATGTAAGTAAGATTAACTATTACAGTTCATAAAATGAAGGCCAATACCATAGTTTACAATAAAAAATAGAATTATTTTCAAGGAAGGATATCCTTCCGAATATTCTCAACGAGTAATCAAACAAATTGATTCAAGAAAGGGCTTCCTTAAATGGTTTCCTGAAATACAAAACTTTAAAAAATAAAGCAGCGATGAACCAAAACCCAAACACCTAAAATGAAACATTCCGAAAGTTCGACAGATGTAGCATATCAGGAGCAGAAAAGGTCCGCTTAAGCTCAAAGTTGTAAGCAGCCGAATTAACTTGTGAAAGCAGAAGAAGCGCAGTCATCACATAAGCGGCAAGATTAGTCTTCCACGAGCATGCCAAAACACACAAAAAAGGAAGAAGATAGAGGCAAGTAAAATAACAACAACGAAGCGCAATGCATGATGGTGACGAGCAAACACACAGAAAAACAAGTGGAAATGAGAACAGAGGAAGCGTGTGAGTGTGGAGACAATTTTGGTACCCACCAGGAGATAGCTACTATTCAGAGGAAGGCGAGGATGCTGGTTGTGGTGGGGGCAGAACCATTTTCTCGTTATTCGGCTGAGAGTCGAATACGTCGTCTATTATGTTCTGCTGGTCTGTTGATACCGCTTCGGGGTCTAGGCAAAGGTAACAAACAGGCAAATTTATCTCCTTTCAAAATGATTGTGTCATTAAAGCCCTTTATTTCATCTCGATTTCTGTTCAGATAATCTTAACCAATTCTAAATAATATCATTTTAACCTCGGGCTCTTTTGAAAAAAAAAAAACAGGTGGTTATCTGGTTGCCAAACTTACTTGATTTCGGGGATAAGATTGGGGTTTCATTTTGGATTAAGAGAATTTAGTAACTGAAAGTATTTACTGCATATATGTCTAAAGCGATTAAAGAGCTATACGAATAGCCAAGTAAATCCCAATTTAATTTAAACATCATTCCTTAAGTATATTTATATGTGGATACATAAGTCATAACAGAGATAACCATAGGCAGTTCGATAATCTAAACAGATATTCATAATTGCCGACCAATTGGTCTAAAAAGGATATTGTGACACCTGTTCCCAGTTTAATTGACCTATGACACGCTTTAACTGCTTTTGGTAAATAAATTCTGAATGTATATATTCAATGTCTCCTATTACTTTACCTACCTCTATTAAATAGAATTTCATTTTCATTCCTCAGTTGAGCATATGAATTGAGTGGCAAACATGTCTCAACCGAATGAAGTCTTTGCCTAGACGATTTGAGATTATTGAAATAATGATTGACAATTATAAACATTAAACGGAGTGTAACGTTTCAAGTATTCAGTCAATACATATAAGTCACCGTCCTTATTACTGGACATAAATATCGATCACACAGATCGATACTTGAATACGTGTCTCAGTGCATTAAGACCAAGATAACAAAGAGTCCTCTAGAAAGAGTATTATGATGACTCCAATAAGGTCAAAGTTAAATCTCAAACACTGCTTGTTAAGATTAACACCCAAGGTCAAAGTTGAGCTTGGATTGAGTTTTTGTAATTGAAAGTATTGAGCACTGATAATTCAATTTTCTACACTTCAATCAGAGTAGAACCGAAACAGGATCTATACCAGTTTTCTTTTTGATTATAATTAAATTGGTGATCAATTTTTCTTGTAAACGGCAAGTTTAGAGGAAGAAAAGTAGATTGTGTCTGTTAATTTCTCACTTCAACATACAAGAGCTTGCGGCTATGTTTATTGAGAACAACTTAGATTACCCAAACTAACTATAAACTAACTATCACTCAATCGATCTGAATCAACAAATTTCATTCTCTTCCATCCCCAAAAAGGCAATATTAACAGCCATACATCTTCCAACCAATATCTCGGAAATAAATATGAAGTAATCACTTCCGATAAGATCGACTCAATACCAATTTGTGATGTTAGGAAAATTAATCGAGGAATTTCATCTTAAATCCTTGAATGAATAACCAATATGCCATTTTTGAGGGGCAAGACTTAAAAGGCTTACAGATAGTTAATCATTACCTCACCGGAAACCACAACAAAATTTAAAACAACCTTCAAAAACCGAAGCAATATGTTGCCTAGCGAATTAGTAGGTTCGAGTGTCTGTTTTAATTTGAGCAAACAGTTAGACAAGCACTAATTTAAATTTTGAACCTTTAAACCTTTTTAGTAAAGAAAATTGCCTACTAGACCATAATCTTTTACAAATATTTTTATTTACAGAAAATCAAAGAAACCACCGACTGTCCGTTTTCATCTTATTGAATTCAGTCCTCCTCACTTCGAGGAAAAGTACTTGCCAGCTTATCGAACTGCCCCGAAAATTGAGCAAGGAGTGTCTCAAGTTCAATGACTTCAGTTTGGTTAATGTTTTCGTTTTTAATATAAGTTTGATCAAAATCACAAAAAAACGGAGTAGTATACCCCTAGAATGAAAAATGTAATCTATTGAAGAACAAAGATAATCTAGCCAAACTGTTACCTACAAACTACATAAAAACATGCAACTTGGGAAGAAATCATTTTGTTTGAGGACCTATCATACTCCCATCGAATTCACAGGACGGGAATAAGTTTGTGGCATCAAGGTACCCAATGTCATTGCATACACTAAGGGCTAAGGCATTGGCAAACAACCGGGTAACTTCAAGAGAATACTTATGACTGCAGACAACACACATAAGTCTAATTTGCTCTTAATATATAAGATTCTATATCTATCCTTAGGTCCGAAATATTCGATTGAACAAACCATTTGTTTGACGGATTTGACCATTTTAGAGCTTCCACCATTAACACTGAATAAGCAGAGGATAAATGGCTACAGACTTCCGAGTGATTCAACAGCATTTACTTATGATTTCTTGTGTCCTAACAGTCTGAACTAATTTAAACTGGTGAGTTGAGTGGAAATTGTGCAGAAATATGCTTATTCAGAGATTCGGAATGATGTTTTGAGATGTAATTTCTCAACCGTCGGCATTGTTCATTCGCTCCAAGGTCTACAGAAAAACTGACAGGATTGTCTATTACTGAAAGTATTTGATAGCATAAGGACTCTGAAGAGTGGATAGCTTCAACAACGATCGAATTTGATGATTCAGGTTAAAATCTCGTAATAGTTTACCTAGTGATTGAAACAATTGTCCGTACTTCTGAAAATCTATTTTTTCCCTATTGTTAACTCTACAATCCACTCGTTAATTTTGAGTGTTCGGGTGGATTTGGACTGATTTGTGAATAAAGGATTACAAAAAAGGTTAGGAAAAAAAATACGAACTGCAGAAAACCAACATTTAGTGAAATTTTCATTCAAATTCTTAACTTCAACCTTAAAGAAAGTCGCTTCCCGACCTGATAAGAACTTTGCCTCTTTTTTAAACCGATGACACAGAACATATCCTAGCAACTTCAATTTGTAAGTTGTCTGTTAAACTATGTGAAACAGACTCCCAACACACAACCCTTTTGATTGGACGTATTTAGACACTTATCAGTCTTTTAACTTTGGGAGACAACGGAGTAGACAATTTGGCGACAAGGGATGGTTAGATGTGTGACCAACCCAGGTTTTACGGTTAGTAGCTTAGGGCTGGGGGCGTCCTAGAAGTGGTAGAAAGCTCTAATCACGTGCCGCGACACTATCAAAGATTTGCAGTCATGGGGGCAATCATTCACCTTCGAAACCAAAATCTTAAAATTTAAAATTATGCTCTAAACTCAGTAAGTACTATTTTAAAAACTGTACATTTATCCAACCAATTTGAATCTTCTACATGATTTCTCTCAATTAATAATGTATCTGTGCAAATCCATTTTACTAGGTAAGCATGGATACTGATTTTCGTAAAATAGAATTCTCCTGAAAGGCCGTTAGTAAACTGAACCAACTTGCCAGCCAAAACACTCATGCTAAAACAGTCTAATGTTTAACAACGTTACGGGGCAAAAGTTATTCTTCCAAGTGAAGTGCTTTTTTAAACCACCTCTTAAACAAGGCATAGAATGGTAAGCTAGCAGTGTGCTCAAACAAATATCAAAAATATTAGCTGGATAATTTGAAGTCTGGGCACAAATTCGAAAAACTATGCGCACGCACGCGCCATTTAAATATTAAAGCAACACAAAAATAAACACAGGAAATCTTATATAAACAAACACAGGGCGAGCAAGCAAACTAAGCTTCGCTTTTCTACTGCTAATATTAAAACAGACAATATTGAAAAAACGATCAAAAGGATGCAGAGAACCACTACTACGTAAATAACATAACCGAAATTAGACAGAATGAATAAACACACAGAAACAGGCAAGCAAATCAAACCGACGGGGGGGTTACCTTGAGGATGAAGTTTGGTGACCCAGACAGTAAGCCTACGGGCAAGGAGGTAGTGTTCGGCGGTAATACGAAGGTACTCTATGTTGGTGGCTGCGCGCACTGTGTAATCGGGAAGGAATCGAGCTCGAGCTGCCAGCTGAGCGGATTGCAATTCGGGATCCTTGAGGGTGGAGACCTCTGGATAGATGTCATTCACATCTGAAATAGGATATGAACAGAATTAAACTTACTCATTTCTAATTAAAGGGGTAACACGTTTGAGGTAATAAAACACGGCTGATTCTAACAGCAATATAATAAGGGTAAAAAGGAAGGTTGGTAATTCAAAAATTTCTAAGCTCATGGGGTGTGTTTTATGAGTGCCAAGTCAGCAAGAGGTAAATCTTGGAGATAGAGGACATGATCTTTAAAGAATAAAAGGCTGACGAACGGAAAGCCTTCGCTACAAAATATGTTCATGTGAAGCATAACCTATGCCGACTGAACTCCATTATAAATTTAAGTAGATTATGAATTATGTCAAAAAGAGAAAAAATTCGAGGCGAAAATATTTGAAACAATAACTTTTCAAAGCCATTAAAACACCAATGATTTGAATGCAAGTTATAAAAACTCAGCAAGCAACAACTTTGTCCTATAGGAAAGGGCAACCGAAATATACCAATTAAACTTGATAATAATTATTGCCAAAATTCACTTTAAGTGAACACGGCTTACGAGGCTTTACTAATCCAAAGGTTTTATCTTATCTCTGCTTTGTAAGATGCGGAATATCTTATAAGCTCATTTGTGAAGTGAAACGGCAAGACTGACCCTTCTTGAATAAATAATACCGGTCAATAATCATTGAATATCATAGACAAGCACTTGCTGCAATCCAGGGGACGAAACGTGAAATTTAAATTTTGTAACACGAACCGCCCATTTAGTAAATATTGTACGAACCGAGTCCAAAAATCAAATGAAGTAAGATTCTTTGACACCTTCACATTGCTTTCTGTATCTTTTCCACCCCCCTCCCCCCCCCTTTATCATTTGTTAACTTAACGTTATCCGATGTCAGTTGCTTTCCATAATTTATAATTGTAAAATTTCCCTTTATTGCAGTAAATAATCAAATATTTTACAAATAAACTGCTAATCAAACAAATGATATCGACGCAAAAAAGTCGCCAAACAAAGAAAGGCAACACGAAATACCAACACCATTGTTATCCTAGTTTCCGGTTGCCCGGAGTGTCCTTTTATCAGTTGCTCCGACTATGTACACATACCATTATTGGTATATAAAGAGTGAAATGAACGACTTATATACGTATATTCACTGCCACCAACCAGTAGATTAGAACAGAATTTCACCCAAATAAATATCAGAAATAGTCATTAAAAGGATAATTAATTAAGCTACCCAGGTAAATACCTTTATATTTACTTTAGAGACATTAGAACAATTTTATTTGATAATTTGTCCTTCCACTTTGAAAAAGACCTCACTGTATCAACCAGGTAACTTTAAAAACGACCATTTAAGTAAAAGTTAGATTTCAATCTTGCTGTAACTTCCGTAGCTTGGCATATATAGAACACAGTGAGTTGTTTTTATGAAGGGAAAATAATAATAAATACACTAAGCCAATTAATGAAAGGACAATAACAAGTTAATAACAATTCAACTCATTAATTAAACATTTTTTCCCAGAAACACGATAAGCAACAGACTGAGTACTCGAAGAAGTATTGAACTACGAAAAATGTCATTAATTCTCATTAGTAGAGTTAAAGTTTCACCTGGTTATCAACCAAATAAGAGGAAGAAGACTCCAAAATTCAAGATTGTCTTAATCTAATAGACGATACATAAGGGTATTTCTTCTTTAAAAACAACCACCATGGAATCTGAACCATGATATTTCAGACGCGTACGAAATAGATAAATCCAAATCCATCGTTTTATACGTGTTATACATAAAATCAACTCAGATTCTTCAAATATTTAAATTACATTTGACCATCCCACTGACACAAGTATATGGAGCATTTGATTAGACGAACAGTAGAGGACGAAGAGCTTCATGAAATAAACGAGTAAAAGGAGGTAAAGGGGGACTCTAGCCAATGTAACCGAGTTTGTGTTTTAGGCTTCATAATAATATCGGCACATGTTTTCAAAGTAAACAGGTCCCTTTAATCATTCAGGTGCATCAGGAAATATACGCTACTTTCAGTTTAGTCGACACCTACACCTTCATTATTTTTCATCTGCAAAAATCAAAATTACAGAGGAAAGTTTAAAGTACAAAACCTTTCAAGACAGCGACAAAAATCCCGAGAAAAGCCTCATGCAACTTCATTAACGCAAAACTGCAACAGAAATAAACGGAATTCCCCTTTATAGCCCCCTTTGAACATAACAAATTGACTCAACGGCGTGTCTAATAGTTCCCATAATGTGTCTCACAAGAGTGTGATGCATGTAAGGCGTTCGCGCCACATTATTTAATAGGAGCTAATACAGCTCACCTAAACTTCCTTAGGAGATTACTCTTGCCATTTGGATTAAAATTTCCTCCCACAACGATACACGCATTAATTACATTGCTGTTAGTTAATGAATAATTAAATTGCATTGAGCGATAACACGCTGTCATAAATACCACCCAATGACTAGTAATCAGATTTGAACTACATTACAAAATAAAGCAATATTCTTTACTCTTCATCTGGTAGCTAGTACGAAGTTTAATTCTAAAGGTTATTATTGAATATTCATATCTTCAGAAAGCTATCGGAAAATGAAACTGCCAAACCCTCAGTACAACTTCCAGTCAGATAAGCACAGAAGAAATTTTGTTACAAAATGGGAATCAACAGTCCCACGATATCGATATATGAAGAATTTCAGCTTTGATACTGATACAGGGTGGTGAAAGCATTTTCCAACATTTGTCTTAGTTAGAAGAGTAGCGGCATGGCGCCTTCTTCTTGAGAAATTCGATTTCCGCTATCCACCCTTATTAGACAGATTTAACCAGTACGGTTAGTTATTCCACTGCAACACTGGCGCCCTCTGATGAAAAATCCACATTCTCTTACTCCTATTTCGACCAATTTATTTAGTCATGGAAAAAAATCATCCCCATACCAAGGGTTCCTTATTTCTCAAATGCCCAAATCAAACACTAATCTCATAATGAAATAGAATCTGGATGAAAAAGATATGACTGCGATATGAAGAAATCGTATTTTTTGAAACCCTGAACAGGAACCATAAAAATGTTATGAATGGAGTTTCATACTTGGGCGCTAGAATTTCCGAGTTCTGCACCTACATACTCGTCCCTGGGAATGTAGTTTCCCCACTGACATATTACCGCCCAACCGGTAAGCCAATCAATACTCTATACCGAATTCGTATATATGCAATATGTTCACCTGAATAAGCAGGGAAGAGAAACTTATGTAATCCACCGAGCACATCGCTATTGATTAGTTGAAAGCAAGCTGAGCTAGCAATCTCGCTGGATCAACAGGGGAGAACAGAAGGCCAAATATACTCGACCACACGGTCCCCCGTTGGTTAGGCAACAGTAACGACCGTTTCTCTTCCTCTTCCTGGATCTGAGCTGTCGTAGTCCAGGTGACCATAGTGGGATACCCTTAAATTATTTGACAAAGGTGCGCATTTTAGCCTTAGATTATTTATTCGATTTTTCAATACGTAGTGGGTGAGATCACACTGCATATAAAGCACACCTATACAAAAAGCGTGTCATGGAGATTGATTGACAACACGCAATTTGGCTAGAAACAAGCACATTAAAGTGTATCGAAAATATTGACGTCGATATTGTCGCCCTACGGCGAAATCGACGTGTGTTCTAGATTCAGTCCAACTATGCTCCTCTCCTCTACACTTTTTTGCCATCCTGCTAAAACGTGGCTTTTGGAAACGAGTCATAAAAGAAACAAAGAAGACTAGCGATGAAGAGCCGCTCGTTTAGATGCAACCTCATCAAACACGAATAAGAATTCTTTGGTTTATTCTTAGATTAAATCTGGCCACGGTGTATGAATTAGTTTGAAGCTTTAGTCTTGAAGTCCAACTGATCATTCATTTGCTAGATCGGACAAGTATAAGATGATGGTTCAATAGAACTCCTATATAGTTGAAAGAGAACGAATTTTTATTCCTACTATCTAGGAAATCAAATCTGAAACGTTAAGGGTCAGTATAAATCGGTTTCAAAATTTAGTTTTTAGATCTACTAGTCGTGATCTATCTATCTATCTTTCTTTCTTTCTTTCAAACTTCTACGGCTCAAAAATACGTCTTCTTCTCACTTTAAGCCCTCGTTCATGAAAACTCATCCAATGAAATTTTCACACAATCACCTTCCAAACTAAGAAAAATTGAAAGAAAAGTACAGAGATTTATTTCCCTCCATTCGTTCAATTCCCTATGGGGTTCAGCGAGATTTGCCTCGTTCAGATTGAGAGCCAATAGATCGTTACACGCCAAGCTGTTGAACTGATATTATACGAAAATTAATTCTTGGAGCAATCAGGCTTTTTCGCTGCTTCCACTAAGATTTATTTATTTATTTATTTATTTGTTGAAATAACATTGAGAATAGGAACTCAACAATGCGTTAATACCCGTTGTAATTATGCATCGAATGCTATGAAGTAATCTTCAAATGCTAGGGTTCTTTCTACCTATCTCAATCCTTCATTTTGGATTTTGGTATGTATGAAAATGCTACAATGGTACAAACTTCTCTCCAGTAACCTTTAAGTCAATCCTCAAAGTAATTACCTAACCAAAAATTTGTTGATATTCAACCAGTAGAGCAAGTACGAGTTAATGACAGACATCCATTACATTAAAAGTTAGTTAATTTATTTCTATTTTAGGCCTTTTAATCTGAATTCAGCTAAAAGTTTTTAACTAGAGAAATGAATCTCCTCCCCAAGGTGTTAAAAATATTCTCATTCTATGGGAACTAGAATTACTCTTTTCTCCAAATGTTTAAGGACGCTAGGATAAGCGACGCTTAGAAATGTATAAAAAAATGCGAGTTAGTGAATAAGCACGTAATGGACTTACATTTGAAGACAGTTTCCCCGAAGAGCATAAAGGGTCCAGCTTCAAAGAGGAGTCTCTCATTACTAGTCTCAACCAAAGCCCTGCCTTGTAGAATGAGCACAGCGTAGTTGGCGTATTGATTTGCCTTGTAGATTATATTGTCACTCTCATCATGGGAGCTGAAGACAAAACAAATTGATAAAACTGGATAACGCGAATGGAATAGAGGGTCAATTTTGCAAAGAAGACGAGATCATCGGAGATATTGGGCAGGAAACATGGAAATGATTTTGTGTCCTTTAAATTGACGGAAAATTTATTTCCCTGTTTCCAATGTCTTTATGCAGTCCAAGTGGTCAAGTATAAGGATTACGAATTGATCCCCCCAGCACTCCATGCTTTAGTTTTCACTTTATTTGATGATTGGTATTGACCCATTAAGTAATTTGATTCAACAATTCGATATGTGAGAATATCTCCGCATAGCTTAATGTTATGCAGTGCATACCACCATAACCTAATGCAAACGGATTGAGTAGAAATTTCCGCGTTGAGGTGTAAGACTTGACGAAATGACGACAACACGTATTAACCGTTGATACAAACACGAACAACCAGAACTACAGCGCAAGTAATATCAACATGGTGCGATAGGAATGAATGTCGCAAAGGCTATAGCCGATCTAAAAAAGTATTATTCAACTTCCGATAGAAGGATATATCAAACGATGCTTTCATGCACTAATTTAAATAAACATAGGAAAGCGAAATTGTATTAGTGGTATAGCTACGACGCACAAGTCAACGCAAATCAGAGAGTAATAGGAACAACCAATTGATTTGGTTATTATCGGTTGATAAAATGTGAGTCCATCATTGGAAAACCTCATGGGTGTCAATATTGAGTGTTAGGATCTGCCATCACAACTGTAGCCAACGTGCACCTCTGTCAAGTCAGAGGTCGCAGGTTTGATGCCCGTCTGTGTAAATTCAGTGATATGATTGGCGTTATTTGTGTACAAACATGGATGCTAGAATGCGAAATTATCATAAGAGTGGCTCCGAGGTATCTTCTTTCTATCCAGGTCAAGTGTTACCGATACAACCTTTAATGGGCTGTGGAAGTCATTACCCTTCGTTTAACCCCCTTAAATGTCAAATAGGATCCCAAGATAGGATAAACAACCGTAAGAGTGAAGAAAGACGCAACCAAATAATAGGAGATTCTAAAACGCCTTCTCTCCATCTAAGCAAAACAATAATCGAACCAGGATTTTGTCCAATTTAACGCCATTTACGCCCATTAAACTGATCAGAAGATTTAGTGCTTGACAGTAACGTAGCATAACAGTGAATACAACGTTCTGAAGTTATTGCATGCTTCGACCAATCCCACGCACGCGCAAAAGTATCCAAAAAATATACCCGTCTGATACGCAAAACGGTTAGGCTATCAATTAAACCAAAATAGCAGTAGGCTTCATTACGTGCAGCCCAAAAAACGAAGCCTCCTATTGCTATCAGGAACTACAACATCTGAGGCAGTATGAGCTAGTAGCTCTTGGTTATTAAATGAGCGATAATCATTCGATTCCAACAAGATTATTTAAAATCATATTGAAAGCTACATAATCGTTCATGAGTAAGTTCATTTGAATGAATCAGTCATGTGTGCTGGTGGCACAGCGATTTACGCGCTCATCTGCGAAGTTCGATGATTCGACGCCCATCTGTGCACACCCAGGGAGCGGAATGGCCAACCGCACTGATCAAATTTAACTGATAAAATGGGTGGCAGAATAGAGGGATTTTGTGATGATACCCCTCTACATCCGATGAGTGTTGAATAAACACTTTCCTACACAGACTTGGAATGTTTTTGTGCACATACAATGATCGAATTAGCTACCCCTAATAATCAGTGATTATGTTACAACAACACAAATATTATAATTACTTTTATTAATATGTTCAATTTCAAGTATCATGAATCTCGATTCGACACTCACCCAATTTCAAATGAATTAAGTCTATTAGGAAACTCAATTACATATACTTCAATACATATTTAAACTGGCTTTTCATATTTTTAAGTCATAATCATCACGAAATTCATCGTGTTTGTTTTACCTATTTTTTCTTCGATAAAGGATACTCGTGTCGGGAGTATGGGCCATATTTTATATCCTACTAACCTGCAAGCAGGTCTGTACAGTCTAGGAAAGTTCACTTACGTAATAGAAATGAGTGAGATGCGCAAGTTCAAAACTGCCTTTGTTAGTCTCATCTACCTATTCAATGGTTAATAAAAAGATATAAACGAATCAAAGTAGTGTGACCAGCTGTTTAATTAAATCAATTGGCCAATGAGCTCTGAATATCGCGTACATGAACTCACTGAGAAACACAGGAATTGGGTAGTTGAGTTTTGGAATAATTTATAAATACAAAGTGAATTATATCCTTTAAAAGAGAGTCCACAGCTTAATACTTCCAGAATTCACATAAATTAAGACTCTGACATTCACCTATTCGACTTCTCCCGTTTCGGCCCTTATTAAATTATTTTGCTATTTTAAGCATATGGATGCTTTCCCCATGATTAAAACCTGCAAAACAACAATTACATCAATAAGTTAGAAAATGAAAATATAAATAAACAATACAAATGGAAGATAATAAATTACTTGTATAGGTGGTTGATAACAACGTTGGAATTGAGCATGGACTGGAGTACAGAAAGAGCAACGTATTCATCTTTGAAGGCTTCGACATCTATAAAGAAGAAAACAATGTACTGTTACCACCCACAACTACGGTTAAAGCAGACTTAAATATGGTAGATGATAGCAGAAATTTATGATTTAACATCAGATCATGGTCGCAAAGCTAGCACGATAAACACAAATCCGATCAAACCACAGTAGGGAATTTTAAAACTTGATGCTATTAGAAATTATTAATTTTCCACCCGGTCCCGGAGTTAAACAACATCAAAAAGACATTACTGAAACAGGAAATACTCAAGAGCCGGCAGTGGATGGTTCGATTATGAGGATCCTTTTATCCCGTCGGATTATTCGCAATGGATGAGTTCAAAGTCAACTCAAGATAAATGTTTTCGTCATTCATCCAAGAAGTTTCTTCAATAAGAAAACGGTGGTCCGGAATTCATCCTTTAACCAGGTTAATTATGCCATTCATAGTATCGAATGCGTAATCCCCAATTTTCGCACAATAGCACGTTGACCACTACGCAACCGACCCACAAAAATGGAACCAGATCCATTGTTCCTCTTTAAAAGAGGAGATTTGACGAAGAATTCTCATTTTAGCTGCTGTATACAAATAACTAAATAAGCAATACCTGTATGTACCAAAAGACAAGATTGTGGCTACGATGGAAAGTTCAACAATAAAATTTCATGATATACAACAATAACATAATAAACCTACTTTACTGCAACAGAACATCAAAGAAACTCAAACTGAAATAAATTCAGTTTTAATTTACCTTCAGACACCTTCACTAGCGAATTACCGTTTCTATTTATGTTGATAAGAAGGTGGCAAAAATAGTGACATCTCTCTAAATACACTCTACTTGGCAATAGCGTCAAAAGCATTCCACTAACCTATGTAATAATATAAATACACCACTTAACTATATTTGATTCGTGTCTGGTTGTTTGAATACAGTTTTATTGAAATACATTCCGTGTGTCATCTTAGGAAATACGATCACAATACTTGACTTATTGATTTGTCTTATGGCTATCTAACCTGATAGATAAACCGAAGTGGCATGACTAACCTTTCTTTCAACACCTACCAGTCAATAGGTCTGAACGTTGAGGACAGGAACTATAACTCAGACACCTAGGTGTCAGATCCCGCAATTTGAAATCTGGAATATCATGTGAAAAGGGGAAAATCTCAAGAATCCCAACTTCGAACTTATTCTCTCATTCTGTCTGATTCCCTCCCGGCCTTTATTTGAACCACTCTACTGACCCTATGTTTAAATGCTTTCCCTCGGTTAAAATAGTAAATCTTTTTCTATGCCATGGGAAATAATAATGACCAATCTTCGCAGTGCAATCAATTCTCCATCAACTTAACTAACATCACACTTTTCCAAATTACTGGCAGTAGCGAAGTGCATTCGCAAATTCCAATAGAAAATACAATACAAAAATGACACTAAGAGATACGTATAACTATAACTTTGTCCTCGAGTGGTAAACAAACTTCAATATTCACATAAATTATGCAAATATAATCAAATCGATATCACTGCAATACATGACCTTAGAGTATTAAAATTTCGTCTACGTGATATGATTTTATAAGGAGAAAATTTTGTGACAAATTAAATATCTAATTAAATCAAACCTACTGCTAATTACATCCTATATTCAATGAGCTATTGCAAAGATGATTCTGGAATCAACCACTAAAACTGATAAAGACATTCTTAGAAGATAAATTTTTGGAGATCATATCGCCTTCAGAGCAATGACAAATTGTTCTTGAATGCCTCGTGTACCGACTGTCAAGATGCTTCTTATCAATGATAAAAATTCAGTCGGGTACGGGAGTTACATCTTGAGACAAAGCAGACGACTAATATCGTACCAGAAAAGAATACTGAGTGCGATCAGAAACAGGATTTATTCTCTCAAACCTACTTCACGGTAACTCTTCCATTTTTGCATACTAGTATATACGATGATGAAAAATTGTAAAAAATCTTCGACTTCTACCAAGTGCAACAAATAATATATAATCAAAGCCTGGTATTGGGTGTTAATAGGAGAAGTTGCATAATGTTTTAATTAAACGGGAAAAAAGGGCACACAGACCAAAGACAAGATATTTATATAATCCGATGTGACCTTAAAGAGAATGGAAAACATTAGCCATTCACATTCGAAATGTACTAAGATTGGGGCCAATGGTGACCCGCTGATATTCAGTCAAACTAAATTGAACAAAAAATGCGAAGAATTGGCACAGTTTGTATTCTTATTGACAGATGATACTATTGATAAAATCAAATTAAGAGGCTTAAGGATCTTTCGATATGAACGGAAACACTGGCTTAGCATTCATAGAAATAAAAACACTTTAAATACCGTAATTTAAAATAGAATGTGTCAGCGAACTTACAGATATTAGCAGATTTTAAATACAATTACTGCTGTCGAATCACTTACTTCAGAAGCCGCTAACGGCAGTCAAAAGAATGATTTATTACTATGGTTTACATCTAGCGAACTCTAACCAGCTCTCTTATGTTAAGAAAATCGTAGCTTGTCCTGTCTACCTGCACATGGATGTAAGGAGATACAAATAAATCTAGGTGGTATGACCAGATAAGGAAATAAATCAACCAGCCGAAAAACTCTGATTAATTCAAATAAAGTAAATCTCTTGATGTCTTTACTTCATCGCTTTATTCTTTTCGACATTCTTACTTAAATTCCTACCTCATTTCACCCGTTTGTTGTTCCCCTTATTCAAATATTTTATCAGAACTAAAATTGGCAAACATTTTCGGCATTGTCATGGGCAATAGCGATTACATGAATAGCATTTATTTCCAAGCCGGTTAAAGCCAGCCTTTCCCAATATCCGTTTTCAACTGAGGAGTACCATTATTACTTTGCCATCTGATGGGCATCGATCTCGTGACGTCTTAATAAACGTGCATGTTAACTGTTATAACGTCGATGCGTACTTATTTATACTTGTCTAGAGACCGAAATGTGGATTCATCAAACAGAGAACCTGTGATATGTCTTCCAATTCCCATAAAAATATAACTATTATAATCAGAAACTTTAAAATTTCTTGCATTTACAGTAAAAAACCGTAGCACCTGAACTCTCATTCTTCGTTTTTCTGTCTTTTTTCTAGATTAATTCCCGAGTAAATTTACCAACTCACTTGATGCTAAATGTCGAAGGGCGGCAATTTTGAGCTGTGGTGATAGATGGTGACGGGGTTTATTTGTGCTCGTGGAGTTTTTGAACACTCGGAAGTCTGCCTTCTTGACGATGCGTGGCTGCTTTCTAGTATTGTCGGCTAAAAGGTGATAAGAGTGATTTTCACACATAAGAAGTAATTTAATACAATGTATTAATGCGAATGTAAGAAGCGCTTACTGAAGATGTCCGTTTCATCGACAATCTCAGCCTGAATAATCTCCTCGATGACATCTTCCAGAGTGACCAAACCGACGAGTTCTTGGTAGGGGTCACCAACTCCGTTGGGTTCAATGCGTTCAACGAAGGCCATGTGGGTCTTGCCTACAAGGATAACATGGAAATATGATAAACTAGAAAATGATGAAATGTTTGTATCATACTATTACGTTACGTTGGTTAACTGAACTCAGGCAATTTGCAATTCGTCAGTTAAAGGTAGGAAAAACTGAAAGAGAACTTAAGGAAAAATTGAACGAATATCTCAACCTGTGATTCTAACAGCTCTTGTTTCTATGTGTTTACAAGTTGAATTTTGATAAACGAGAGTACAGTGAACGAAAAATTAATGAAAAAGAATTGAGGAAATTACGATTAAGCTGAATCAAGTTTATTTATACCATCTGCGATCTTATACCGATTAACCGATCTGCTTTCTGAAAAAGCCACTGAGAAACAACTTATGCCAAAATTCTCAAATTTCACTTCCTTCTTTCTTTAGTATATGTTAAAGCCATAAATCTCTCCATCCAGCTCCTATCTTTGATACGATCGTAAATTGATCTCCGGTTTGATTACATCGACTCAATAAAATGCCAACAAGAATCAAGGTCGCTTTGAAAGTGACTAGAAATCATTCTACGTTGGATAGCGGCATGATTTAATTTCAACAACTATCTGTACGACTACACAAACCGAACAGCGGACATCGGATAAATTATATACCTTAGTTGATAATGATGCAATGATAAAGCAAAGATGATCCGCGGGCGGTTTCATCGAGAAAACATAAACAATTGAACAACAGAATGCGGTAAGAGCGCTAAACATTTGTTTATTATTAGGAAAAAAAACACCACTTGAAACTCGATCCACTTGTCAAGATCACAGTAGCAGAACAGAAGTTTAACTGTTCTTCGTAAAAAGAGCCTGCCAAGATTAAGCAAAACAGCATCACACGTACAAGTCAGACCATTTCCTAAAAGTTGATGGAGTCGCTTCCTTCAGTTGCATTACTGTTAAGCATAAGCACTCCTTGCTTACATCGATTCTCTTCTGGTCTTCAACAGTTTGTCATTTACCTCCTATTGGCTATAAGTTGTTTGTCAATAAATGTCTGAAATATTTGCAGCAACAGTTATGTTATGTTCTTTGTTATTGTGCTCATTCCCACTCTACTATATTAAATTTATCGGCAGGTCCTTCAAATTGCCGCAAAACTGTCCCTGTTTATGAAGTAATTTAAATAATCATAAGGAAATGTGTAAAAATCCGACTAAGTTAATTTCACTCTCTCAAATTTTCCTAGAAGAATGAAATACAACCATGGTAAATGCGTACGAATTGCAGGCACTTCAAATACGCCTATATCTGCATGTTTCAAATCTCATAAAAGACAAGGGCAGTTAAACTTTTGAGTATGTTAACTAGAATTCTCATGTTTCATGATTAATTTAAAAAGAACCATGTTCATTTCTGAAGAAAGTTGAGTAATAAACAGGGAAAAGCTCACGACATCCTAGACCTAATCCTACTTTCTTCTCTCTTACACTTAAGAGATTAAAACTTCGCATCTACTTATCTGACAAGTATAACGCATACCAAACTCATAAATAAACAAATTTTCAACTAAAGATTTCAAGGCGGGTACCGAAAGATGTCTTTCTTTCGATAAAGATTTCCGTTTACATTGAAATGAACAGAGATCAGCCCCTGAAATGTACTTTATAACCGCAAGGACAAGGATTCGAATCGGGCAATAAACAATCTACCGATTTGAACTCCCGCAAAGATAAATAGAATCAACCCACTTGAAAAAATCACCACCCTAGTAGTACGAGAGAATCTACTAAAAACACAATACAACTAACAAATCATAACTGGAAGAATGTAATGTGTTAACAAAGGTATTTGTGTCTATTTTTAAATGGGAGAAGAAAAACAATCAATTTACCTTGTCTAAATTCCTTCAATATAGCTTCAAGACTAGTAGTCTCAGGAACCACAACAATCGATCGATTGTAGAAGTTACACACAGTAGCGACAGGCACTTTGTCGTCAGCATTGATGAATCCGAGATCTTTCACATTAAGAATGGCCTTAATATTCTTACGATCACCTTCGTACATAGGGATACGAGTAAAGCCATGAGAGAAGATCTCGTTCATTGTATCGAAATCTAGGAGAGCCGTGTTGGGAAGCATAAAGGCGTCACTAAGTGGCGTCATTATATCCTTCACGGTCTTCGTGGACATGTTCAAGACACCGGCGATAATGTTCATTTCATCTGGAGCGACCAGTCCAGCGTTTTGCTGTAGATAAAAATAAGAAAAGTAGAAATATTTATGGCTACATTGTTGCAAGGCGTAAACCCAATAAAGTTAGCAGGGCTTCAATTGAGCCATCTCAGTTCTGCTATATTAAGATCATGCAAGCTATCTAAAATCATTCTAGCGTCTCAGCTTTTGAAAGAAGGAATGATGAGTGAATGACCATCAAAATTAGCAACAGCCAGTCAATAAACACCAGATATTGTAGACAAGAATTTGCTCAGCAATGCATAGGTCAAATCATGAAATCTTGAATTTGAACGAAACTATCCAGTAATTATTGAGCAACCTAAGTCCGAACACCAAATGAATTCAGACTCTTTAATATCTTGACCTTACTCTGAACATCTTCTTGATCACTGCTCCTTTACCATTTCATAGACTTGTCGTTAACCGATTTAAACAGCTTTTCTACGATGAAAAATTGTGAAATTATTTTGCCTATGGGTTATAAACGCAGTGGATTTAAGAGGAAATTGTTAGGTACGAGTACAACAGGATTTGTAGGACTTCACAATTTATTTCGATTTCAAAATAGTTCCTGACACTCGTTCTTCTGTTCAAGATATTGGAATTCTCAAGTTGTAAATTAAGTTAGGATTAAGAAATAAACTCAAATATTGTTGACTATTCATCAATGCTTCATTAAAATAAATAGAGTAGCAGTGAATGACATTTTCTTTTGTTTAACGGATTAAAACAATTAACAGCACCTGTTAGAAATGCGTAAAGTTCTGCCTTCAGTCCAGAGGACACACTGATAAATAATCATGTGAGGATTAATCTAATTACTTAAAGCTGATTAGCCGAACAGGTGCGGCAATGAACATCAATTAAGCTCCAAACGCGTGAAAGAAAGTCCTAAGAATCAATAAATAAACTTTTTCAAATAGGCCAAAGTCTACTCAGAATTTTAATTGTCCCCAATGGGGTATTTACCTACCGGTTCAATAATATCACAATATAGAATACACCACACTACGTGCACAAAATAAGGGAGAAAGAGGGAACTTAACACAAGCGTGTACCAAAAACTTACCTGAACTATATATACTACTGAAGTACACGCGTATATTACTAGTATGCGTGCCAGAGTACTTGAGGAATTAACCAAAGTGAAATTAACAAGTGTTCAGCAAACATACCCCATTCGTGGCTTTTGTACTTGAATTCAACCAGGCCATTCAAAATTTGGTGAATGGGTTCAAAGGTACCTTCGATCATTGAAGAGTCAATTAATAGAAACCTAGAGTACTTAACTGCAAGAACACTCGAATTCGATCTCACTTAGAAAACCGGCCAATTGATATGTAAACATACCCAAATAACAAGAGGTTTAATTTATGAAATAATGGGAGGGGTCAGACTAACCTGTTCTTTCAAAAGAACGCCAAGTTTTTCCTTGTTGTACACCTGGCCAATATCCTCACCCAATATCTTATCGAGTAGGAAACTGATAGGAAAAGCAACGGGGAACATGAGAACCATGAAGAACCGCGTGAGCCAAATTGTTTTTGCACCGATAGCAAGTCCATGTCGTGAGCAAATAGCTTGTGGAATAATTTCACCAAATGTGGTGATACCGAGAGTAGACACGATAACTGCAAACAAGCCACTGCCTGTTAGATTATCCATGAGGATTGTGAGAGAGGTGTTCACAGTCACATTGCCAAGTAGGATGGTGCAGAGAAGGAGGTTACTCCGTTCTCTAACTGGACGGATTATCTTAGCATAGCGTTTTTCATCTGGATCACCTGCAGATTCAATAATTTTGAGCTCTGTTTTATCTAAGGCCATAAGTCCGAGATTTAGACCAGAAAATAAACCAGATAGGGAGAAGAGAATAATAATAAGAATAATCTGAACCCATAAAGGCATAATGGTGGAGGCTGTTTTGAGTGTGACGACTGAATCTGGATTCATTGGCTTGGCGTATACCCAGTGAATTGTTTGATTGCCCTCGGCAATTGGATCAGCCATCTTGAAGCAAATGTAGAAGGCAGATTCGAAAGAAGTTAGTCGACGCAACATGATGGTTGTTTCAATGGAATAGACTGTAGGTTTGCGAACTGCAGATGCAATAACTGCGCGATGGTTTTCACACCCGATTGTGCTGTCATCTTTGGAAGTTGCAAAGGAAATAAATGTTACATTCTCCAAATTTTCTCCGTAAATATACAATGTTATGTTCTTATTTGCTGGTACTTCGATAACACCTTCTTCAAGGCCAACAAATTCGCTAGGAATGACACCAGTGATAATTGGAATTTCTGCATGGACAGTGAAAAATAATAACGAAAACAAAATAATTGCGGATTTTAATTTTACAGAGAGCAGCATTGTTGAACAGGGAGCCTGAAAAAATAAACAAAGCGTTCGGGTGAATATCGACAAATGAATTTATGATTTATAAAAATTTAGCGGTTTTTTACCTCAACCTATAGCTAACCTAACTAAAACTGACAGAATAATAACAGTCAATATTGTGGGTGAACCATTTTCGAAAGGCAAAACGTCTCTGATGGGGCCAATCAGAGTTATAAAATTAGTTCATTTTAACAAAAATTTAAATTCAAGGTCTTTGTGAGTGTAAGAATTTTAAAGGAAATATTATTCCAGTTTTAACATTTCGATAGCAATAAATGAAATAAAATTTCATTGAAATTTCTACGTATTTTAGTATTTTTTGTCTCTTCGTTTACCTTTATGATATTTAATTTATCCACAATTTCCTCTGGATAGATCTGTTTATATTGCATAGTAGAGAAGAGCTGCAAGTTGAAATTCTATGGAGGATTATTACATTCGGATGTTATGAAAAATGATTATTGTTTATTTCTCTTCTGCAAAAGACAACTTTTTGCACAACTATTGTGATTTACTGTCAAGGACCTTTTATTTTTGCCCCTAGATTAAACACTTTCCTTCATTTGCTCAGTAGCATTTTGAATCAAGCAATTTGTCATTTTAAATAAATTTAGAATGAAAGTAACAGAAAAACGATTTTTCTTTATTTCTTAATATTTCTTGATTTTCATACACTTTTACAGCGTCTTTGTCTAAATTATTCCGTTATTATCAGACCCAGTCAGCAAAGGAGAAAGTTTTGGTATGAATAAATGATCGAAAGTCTCCAAGGATTACTACTCTCAAACATAAATTTCGGTCAATTACTCAGGTATTTCAAACTTCTCTTAAAAATTTCCTGTTAGAACCCTTCTTCTTAATAGCCAACGATTTTAAATTTTGTGCACATATTTTTTGAAAGTCTATTTTCTCCATAACTCATGAGAGAGTAAAAGCATGCTTTAATCAATTTTGAGATGAAAACTATTTAAATAAATGAGCATTAGACATTTCTCGCTTTATGGTTTATCGCCATTATTTCATATATCATAATTTTAGCGATTCGTAAAACATTTGTGTGCAGTTGATTATTACACATGAACTCATATGTGAATCAGTCTATGGAAGATCTACTATCTGTCAAAATGATTTCCTCTGCTGCAGGGCATAATTCTCATATTTTAACGTAGCGGTAATCTCGCTGGTCAAAGCAACCTAGAAAACTCGGTAATATAGAAATTTAGCACAGAAGCCAAATAACTAAAATTAGAAAATAAGATACGTTAAAGAACACGTGTGTATTTGGTAGCTGAGAAATTCAGTCAGACGCGGCTTGAACAAATAAGGATAATCAGAAAATTTCCTTTACTAGTAGAGAATTGGGAAAGAAATTGCTTTTTTTAATAAAAGATATATTTAAAAATGAAACATTATTTTTCCTTCTTAGAACTTATTTGAAAATATGTCAGGTCATGCAAATCTGCTGAACGTTAAACGTTTGCCACTATTTTAAATGGAAAATATATTAATAATTTCCAATTTAATGTAGCACCTTACTAATTGAAACATAAAAATGGAAACTATACATTAATTAAAAAATTAAGAAGACTGCTTTATTTGAGCAACTTTCCATAAGATCTCTATATATCAAAATGTTCAAGAATCTTTCAGGTTACGGATACTCCATAAAGTTAAGGAATCATTTGTTCTAGTGTACAGACGGTGATGAACCATTACAGAAGTAAATCCTCAGGCCGATCTAAGGATTATCAAGAATCATCGTGTGAAATCCGATGCGGTACATTCTATAATTAATATCTGAGGATAAACGTCAGATTATATGCGCACTTCTAATGTTTCATTTTATATAAATTTTTTGCGATCACTCTGTGAAACAACAAATTCATATTTAACAATGAATTCATAAAAAGGATACTTTTATATTTGCACAGGAAAATTTCACTTCAGCTCAAATTTACCATTTCTGGTAAGGTTTAATGAATAAATATAAGTGCTTAAGAAGAAATAAAAGTTTACATTGAAAAATGATAAAATACCAAGATTGATGTTGAAATAAGGTGTTGGACATTTGGCGATTGTTTTTAATTTGTATAATCACTAAGTCCCAATGCACAAAGGTAATCTTTCTGCTGGTTTTTAAATTGTATGATTCCGTTAAATAATTAATAATATTTAGTTAACTGATCGTTGTCCCCTGTTATCAACGAGGTAATTTACAAAATCAAAATTTTTATAATAATTTCAACAAAACTCAACTGTAAAACGGATTCAATCTAATGAAAACGATTTATTTTGACAGGTTTTCACAAATATCTTCGAAATGTTATCATTCAGAAACAGTGCTTGTACATTACGGTTAACATAATTTGTTGATATCAAAGCAAATATTTTAACATATTTTCCACAAAAAAGACATTTTTGAGGGTAGCTCTTGTGGATCGCCGATCAACTTCAGATCTTAGCTTCAACCAAAGAGAATGCTAATAAAATACCTTGTGGCGGAACCACCATCTGTAAATCGATTTTTAAACATTTTCATTTGCAGAACTTTTGATTTTCGTCGCTACTGGTGTAATTTCATTTGAACTGGCAAATCTTTATCCCTTACGAGATATTGGTTTGTATTCACTTTAACCTTGATATAAAAACGCTTTGTATGAAATTATTGCTCAGTGCAACTAATTTGACTTTGTAAGTCCCTAGGGTGGGGCTTTGTCATCTTGAGGAGTAGTGGGGAATGTCGCATATCATAATTTTCTCACTATAATTTAGCGGCAGAAAAGCAGCATTTTACTATTTGAGCTAAAGAGGAATCTGTGTTTTCAAGACGAAAATCGCCGACTTTCATTTTCCATCCTCATAAGAAAATGTATTTCTACATTACTGATTAAAATTTAAATGAATAAACCAGTACCAATTTAAATATTTTCCTTTCCAGTACATTACTTCGGGAAACATATTGCAGTGAAAATTAAAAATCTTTTATTGTTCAAGACAGAAATATTTTTACGTGAAAGCTGAGTACTAGTTTCTTAATCAGGTAAAAAATGAAGTTAATTAAATGAAGAATTTGTGATGTCATTAGACCTTTGTCTTTCCTCGTGTGCAATTCATTAATGGCATTATGGTCACGTCACAATGCCAATTTTTTCATTTTGCCTGTCGATGGTAACATTTAGAACAGGTCTATCAATTTTTCAAGATGTGACACTCGTAAAAGCATCAGTGTCAAGAGTTTCATAAAGATGGAGGGAAGGAACGCCTGACGGTTCAATCAGTATTTATGGTTATCTTATTAATTTATAATATTTGGCGGATTCCGAAATAAATCCAAAAATGCAAATTATATAAGAGGAATGCACTTTGGCACAAAATGAAGCAAATACAACAACCGATGAATGGTAACTGAAATATTCTAAAATCCAAATCCTGGTATATTGGCAATCGGAAGGGGATTTCACGCTAGCTTTTATCAAATAATCACTCTCATATTCCGAGGCTGGGCGTAGTGCCACCACCCATTCTTTTAAACTTTGCAATATGTGTTCTTCTATAATCATCAAATTTGAACTGGGTTAGGAAATGTGAGATCAAGAAAATTCAAATGAATATATGAATGAATGAGGTTAAAAGTTTTAGCTAATTTAAATGGTGTGAATCCTAGCTTACACTAGCTGAATTTTATGAAGAAATGAAGATGGGATTGGAGTAACCACTCATTTTTAAACTTGCACAATTTTAGATATTAGCCTTCTTCTGGTTTAAAATAGTGGAGCTGGTTTGTGAAATAGGCTACGAGAGAATTCAAATCTCTGTTCATGAAAATCAGTACAATTGTCCTCCAGTTGTCTTTTAATCTTGTCTCCAACAGAAGTAAGCTGCCCAAGTATGCCCAAAATTTTAAGGACAAAGAGGGCAAATCGCAGTTCGAGCTACAAGGATATCCTTATTTTCAAAAAAGACTTCAAATTTTACCTTCCTCCCCATTTGATAGCTGTTGTATTTTTAAATAAACATCCTTATGTCCAAATCATATATGTAATACGAACGTAAACTGGTAATTTTTGTTGATCAAATGGACTTAATAAGTGAATATATGTAAACTTTTGTTATTGAAAGTCAATGTCGGCTGTAATTTTCACGCTCTTCCTTATGAGTTAAACTCTAACCAGACGCTCTTAAAAAATAGAGAGGAATGAAATTCTTAAGGACAGAGACCTCTATTGCAATAAGAACTATGTAGAAATCTCGGTTTTAAGACTGAGATCCCTCAGATTATCTTTCTTCTCCCCTTAGGAAATACTAAATTCGAAGCTGTGAATCTTCTCTCTAATAAGTAGATTTTTTGATAAAATGGATTAAACCATTTTACGATTTGACACGCGGTCGAGACGCATAAGGTAAAATATAGAAATCATTTGAAGAAGGAAAAAAATAATCTTAAATAAGAGTAATACAAGTTGCATATTAATTTTGGATACTATTTATGTACTTGCACACTGGGCAAAAGCAGTTTGAAGGATAACCCTCTATGCGTTTCCAACATTACTCTCTATTCCCATCCTCTATGAAAATACTTCGATTTTTCGTCCACGAAGTCCCTATGACGCGAAAATCTCTATTTGTCATGTCCAAACGCGTCTATCGATTTCCTCCTTTCTATAATCGTACCAATTCATTAAAAGTACACTGCACTCACGTCTTCACGTGCGTCCTTGTCCAAGTGACTTGTATGAACTGCTTTAGTATTCCCACATACACAGGCAGACACACACTTGTTCTACGCCTGTTCCCTACACTATCCTCTCATCGCATTTGTACCTTACTGCTCTCACAACTGTTTGAATCCTTATTGTAACTTGATCAATACATTTTGGCCTAGTCAGCACTTGGCGTTCTGGCCTGTAACTGTTGTTACTGTCGCTAATTGTTAGCTGCCAGTAGTTAGTTGTTACCCTAACCCTAACAAATTAATTGAATCATATTAACAGAAATGGGATTTATGATAATTTCCAGAGTTATGAATTTATTTTGCATTAATAAATTAATGTATCGGAATGTAATGCTTGGACATGTTCAGAATACTATTACAGGTTTATTCCTATAATAAAATAGTCTAAATTGCTTTGTCTATATTAATAAATTTAATTAGAAATTCATTAATGAATCTAGCGCTTGAATGTCATTTGGACTTTGAATAAGGAGCCGTTTTGTTGAAATTACCTAGCAAATTATCACTGGTGTTTTCACTTAAAGTGCAAAAGTGGAACCACATTGTTTTAATTTAAAAACATAGAGAACATTATAAAAATTTAAGGTTCAGGTTCATTGCAATATAGTGTTGCGAGTTAAAGAAAAGAAATGGGTTATAGAGAGACAAAACAAACCAGAGCCAGAACGCGCAGATACTACAAACTCAGCTCCATAAGGGTGTCTGAGATTTCCTTTCAACTCACAATTTTGAAATAACAGTGAAGTTTCTTGAACCTAACTTCATTGACTTTTTATTGAACTGAACCTTCATTTAACTTAGCACCACTGAGGTTTCCACGCAAGGAAGTAGTATAAAAAGTGAAATGTGAAATCTCAACTCGTTAGGCAAATAGTGAAAGCCAGACATCTAAGCTATCTACGCATATATTCCGCTCTGATATTTTTCCTTCATTTCCTTTCTTTTGTCTCCTGCACAATTTTGTATTCTATTCTACTACTAATACTGGGTGCAATTTGCATTCGGTAAATTTAAAAGAAAGACTTATTATATAATGACCGAGTTAGTTATCTCATAACTCCATAATTATGTTTACTGCAAATCTGACTTATGTTCAAATGTCGCAAGTGTTTTAGTCCAAGACGATGCGGCTGTTGGATGTATATGTGCGTGAAATCGAGTCCCAATCCTCATCTTCCGTTTTTGGATACTTATTTATCATTTATCATTTAATTATCATCCTTGTGTAAAAACCTTTTCACCTTCCTCACCAAACGCTTTCTCCGTAAATTTTCGGCCTTAATCTCTTTGTTTTTAATTAAACCTCTCTTTGTATTCTCTGTGTTGATTTAAAATGACAGCTATATCGTCAAAATATTGAATACATTTTATTTTCAATGTATTAATACGAATAAATATTAGCTCCCAAGTTCCAAATTCATTATTGATAAGATTCTCCACATGTCTTTTTGCTTCCAAATTTTGAAATCTATATATCCTTGAATTTGAATTGACAACACTCGTTTTCTCTAATCACAAAAAATCGCTGGTCAAATTATAACTCATAACTGAGGTAGTAAGGTCAGATTTAGTATAAGTAATCTTTGCTAGAATCAACTTGCCGCTATTGGCTTCAGCCATTTCAATAAGCTCTTAACACTGTCGTCATAAATTGCGAAACCTAGAGAGCTGATACTCAAACTTTGGAAAATAATTACACGAAGTAGTGAACTGTTCTTTAAATAAAATGATCAACTTGACTTAATCAATAATTTGAATTATGCTTGACGCTTTATTTTCACTCTATACCATCGCTTTCTCCCTCCTTATTATTCGCTCGACTACCTACTTTTTATTCTTACATTTATCCTTAACTTTGTAACCTTTATCTTTTCTGTGGATTGTTGAATTAAGAAATATTTATAGTATTTTCCTGATTTGTTAGAGTTTTATTCAAATCAGTTTGCAATGAGAGGCTTCAGAGCTTGAATGCTTCGTAGATACTTTTCTCCAAGTTTAACCTTTTCTCTGAATTTCCAAATAAAAGGATAATAATTTGCAAAGTGAATTAGATGATTATGTAAATTCTATTTCGGTTTTGAAGCGAATCTATTTTTACATGTTAATTCATTAATTTTCCAAGGCAGATTAACTTACCACTTTCCCATGGCTGGTCCGATTTATTACAATCTCGCCAAGTACGATAGGATTTCAGGCTTTGGATGTTAATTGTGGAGGAATATGAGAAATTTCCGAATTGATTTGCATATGTTGCAAGTATTAAAATAAAAATAGTGGTTTTGATGAATTCTATATTTCTTATTTGTTATTCATAATCTAAAATTCTTATCGAGTAGTTAAAATCAGAGTTCAATCTCGATCTTCAAATCAGATGAAGCAGTTGAACCACAAATAAAGATTTTTAAATAATACAACCGATATCAGTCAACCCACTGGGAAGGCGTTGCAGTTAAAGTGGACATTCATGTAGTCACCAATTAAAGGGCATTTTTCTCGTGGTAAAATTTTCTCTTGGTTCTCCTCCCCACATGTGACCATAGACTCCTTATTGTCGCACTCGTTGTGTTCATCTGTTGAAACCCCATAACATGGGCTCGGACACCCCTATGCTTGTCGTGATCACCTATTGCAACCCCACACATGGCCCCGGATTTCCTGATGTCCTACTTGTTGTGGTTCCCTTTGGTCTCCCTGATGTCCTATCGTTGTACCCTTTGTGATTATCTCTAGAGCGTACAGAAAACTCAGTCCAGACCGAACTATATACATAAACCCCCTTAATAAATACAAACTTTTGTCAGTTATTCACACCCTCTTTCCCCCTCTCGTGGTTCCTGGTCCTCTTCCAATAAATTCTGTTCAACACTGTCTTAATTTTTTTTCTCTCTAGCCTGTTTTATCCGTGAAAATCGGTAGTAGACTGATAGTTGAACCTGAAGAATAGCTAGAGGAGATCCAGAGACCTTAGCTACCCCTCCACATTGGTAATCCTGGTGTCATACCTTCAACGTCCATCCCCGACTTTTAGAAAAGGATAAAGTATCACACTTCGGTATATCAGGATAATAAGATATCAGAAACAATAACAATTAAGAAGTCTCCTCGTTAACTTCGAATAGAAGATTTAGGGAATTGAGGCAAAGTAAGCCAAAATGCAGCAAAAATAATACAATATCTATGTTTGACGACATTTTTCACTCATAAAATGTTTGTAAGAGATTGCGAGTACCGATATTAATAATCAAATTTATACCATTTGAAGGCATAACCTGAACATTTCACCGACCCCTTTAATTCCTACTTAATTGAATAAGCTTTAAATGATCATTTAGAAAAACAGATGTTTCGCTATATCTTTGAGAACAGTAGGCTCCATCGCTCGTGTAATGGAATATTGATTTTCTACTTTAATGCCTCAGGTGAAATCTTGCCACTGTCGCAACTTTCAGTTAATCAGACGGTCAATCCGTCTCCAGGTATTTCATTAAATATGAGTATACACATTTGCTTTTGGTTGAACTGTCGGCTGATTTAGTGATCTTTTACCTTCTTTCTTCTGCGTTTGGCAAATATAGACGTAACTTATCATAATGGAGTTCCCTGGCACTATTGTAGCCTGAAATTCTTAGATTTTGATAGCAATTCAAACGTTGGAGTTAGAATCGATATTTACGAAAAAAGATTTTGATAGTGAAAGACTATTTAATTATTTTTTCTCTCTGTGTGTGGACTTTGGATAAATACTTAAGTTACAACAATTTGTTTCATTAAACTCTAGCCATTACATGAACCCCGAATTAGACATGAATCTCTCTCCCAAACTGTCTGTCTTTATAAACAAACCGGTGAACATGTTTTAGGTCAAGAAGTTACTGCACGTCTAACATGTAGGTGGCCATCACGCATAAATAAAAAGAAGGCAACTAGGATCTAGTTTAATAAACGGAGCGGTTTATGTTACAATTAACAAGAAATGGAAAGTATTTTAAAAGTGGTGCTTTTCAGAACGTGTTATATTGACATCTTCGCGAATTGAAAAGCTGTGAAGTTGGCAGCCGACAAGTATTAAGCGAAAGTTTATCATGATTATCTGAGATATGCAGGTTTATAATCTACGGTTAGAAGAAGCCCAGAGAATTTGGGAATCGCTCACTCCTAACATCATTTTATTTTTCACATATTGACTTCCTACCTTTCCTAAAGCAAAATGGTCGATCGCGTATAAATCTCATAATGCAGCTTTTCAAATTAGATCAGATAACAGAGCTAGCTTAAATGAGTGACTATTTTTCTAAAAATAATATCCAACACCGATTATTAAAGTTGTCATGTGAAGCTGATGGTCACCTAGTAAGCAATGGGACGACCTTTTGCGACTTGTATATATGCAGGAAGTTACCTGTTTTTTGGACACGCCCGTGTGTCACACTAGCTTGTAACGTAAACTGGACTCACTGGCCAACAGTTCTGAACAAATGGAACTGTGATAATAATATATATTAAGTATTTCAGGTTAGTTTCAAGTGTTGACTATTTCGAGGTAGAATAAGTACCGCGTTTGTTAATTATTTCGCTCCTGACCATTAATTTCCAAATGATGGTGTCCTGACGGAAGGTAGCTCCTCTTGTTCTATACATGATGGGATTGGTACTCTAAGTGGACGGTTATTGGTGGGAAATAACAAGTAAAATTAAATTTTCTACCTATCTAATCATTATCATAAAAATGTACTTTTACATGCGGCTGACTTTGATTTATTTAATTAGCAAAATATTCGCTTGTTTACCTGTTTATATTCTTTGTATAGAATTATATGGCTCCATATGTAGTATAGGTGTTCATATGCACGTTTTAATCATTCTTCTATTAACTCCATCGCAGATGCAAATCAAAGCGTTATTTATTTTCAACAACAACGCAAAAATAATTTTCAACTTTTAATCGTGGGGAAATACTTAAACACAAAGGGGCAAATTTAAATGTCTTGGCATAAGATGGCTCATTTTTGAAAAGAGGAAATGGAAAGAGTAGAAGTTAGAAGTCCAGGAATCAAGAGATTGCTATATCTTCTGAACACCGGAATCAACAGGTTGTCCACTTTCTGAAATTCAATTTTGATCGGGTCTACTCTATTATCACCTATTCTACCTATTTTTAGCAAATTTATAAGAGACAAAACATTTGTTGCAGGATAGGGCTGATGGGTCATCAGCAGTGGCAAGATAGCATTGAGGTTAGCAGACGTAGAGCTATAAGAATTAACAAAGTGGAAGAAGATCTAGAAAGAATAGTACTTTAATGGTAAGGTCATAAAAGGAGGGGAAAAAGAGAGGCAGTTACAGATGCAGAAGATAGATTACGTGGCGGAGATTAGAATTTGATAATGCGTCATAAAAACAACATGATTTACTTAATCATTCTTGCAATTATAGTATATTAATTTTTTGATCGTATTTTGTTCATTGATTCATTTAATTATTTGGGTTTCTGTATATTTTCTCTAGGTTACCCGGTAGTACTTATAATACAAAATACTCAGTTTATAGGTCTGGAATTCCATTCATCACATGAAGACGGTTGAATTAGCTGTCAATCGTACCGCATCGTTAGGGTATGTGTCATTCATATGTTAATTCCATTTTTGGTTTTGTTGATCCTCTGATAATGTTGTTGTAAACTCCAAGCCTGCAATCTAGTCAGTTCCAGTGCTGAAGCATGAGAGATAAGTGCGGTCATTGGCTAGATGAGGGAATTTACAACCTTCATGTCTCCCGCTGAGTCAGAGGATTGTGGTCGCAAGGCAAGATGGCCACTTCTCCTTCCCTTATGCCTATCTCCCTAAACCATACATTTTTGGACTTATATTATCTTCCCTTATCTTTATTAATATCTTTAAATAAAAACTTGGAGACGATTCGCTGTACACAATAACGATCAGGAGGCACAAAAATGAAAACAGGTGAAATGCATGGTTAATTTATTTAAATTAAATCGATTTAAAGCTAATTCATAATCTTTTAATAAATATTTAGCCAATGAAAGGGGCATCTGCATTTATCATTTGTTGCCTTAAAGGGAATGCTGATATTTTTGGAAGTTTTCTAATAAGCTCAGTGAAATCGATCCCTGACTGAGTCCAACTGTCCATCGCATACTCGACACTATTATGGTTTAATTCCTTCTCCCTCTGACAAGTTTGGTAGGCGCCTATTTAAATTCTTACCATTAATTTATCCTATTTTATCCCGCAATTCAAAATACCCTTCTGTGCAAATTAATGCTATTATTCCAGTCAATTCTTTGATGATTTGTCTTAATCGAATACTGATCAAATATGATGAAAAAGTGCCTATTAGAATCAAGGAAGGGGTTCATGAATGAAAACTCTAAGGTTTCCAGGTTTTCACAGTTTAGATTGGGAAGATTAGCTTAAATAATGCATCTTCAATGATTTCATTTGAAACTGATATAGCGATAATTTAGAGAGACTGGCAACGCTCGACTCATTTTCATAAATCAAACGGGAATAGTAATAAAAAAATTTGCACACTCTGTTATGGGACTTCAGAATACCGTTTTAGCCTGGTTATTTTATCGATAAAACGGTTTTTGAATTAGTTAAATATGAAAAGGCACACTTGCTAAGCTCGTGGTTCATAAAAAAATAATAGTGTGGATTTTACGAGCAATTAGTCCATGAAACAACTGCATGTTCTTTCATTGGAACGGTTATAATAACTAAAATAAAAATGTTTCAGAAAAGGTTTGCAATTTTCTAAAAATAATATAAAGAAATTTTACTAAAGAAGGTGTTTTGACAAATTTGCATCCACCATCGATTTGGAAGCCGCAAATAGGAATTATAGATATATTGAATACCCCACGATTTTCGTCTAGCACTTGATGTGATCGATTCATACATATCGCCCGGTAACCATTTGCCTATTTCCTTTGGACATCTAGCATTTCCTCAGCCAAATCCACACATATGTACATACACATGGGTTGGCCAATCGTAGGTCATTTCAGTCACTCTCTCACGCTATTTCTTAATTAAAGTTACTATCATCATGACCTCAACCTCAACCTTGTCATAAAATTAATTCTGGCCCAAACTACACCCCCAAGTCAGGACCTACTCTTTGTACAACTTTAAACGCAAAATTTAATGTCATCCTTTATTTGGGTTGATTCTAATAGTGATGTTCTGTTTTACAAAATCGATTCCGACTATTATGACTAAAGGAAAGTCAAAAGCTAGAGAATGAAAAAAATTCCGAATGGGGCTGGAGGTTGAATTAATATTAATTAATCATATGGAAAGTACAAGCAATTTTTCCACGTCCGACATTTTCCTCTTTCTGTATTTACGTCAGATAGTTCAAATTATGAATAAAAGGCTTCCATTTTCATAAGCATGGATAGTGTGGCTTACTTAGTCACTTGAAATAATGAGTTTCTAGAACTTACCATTAATAATACCTGAGGTCATTTACGGAAGCGTTTGCCAACGCTCATCTTGGGTAGAAGGTTGCATCATAAGAAACCGGAATTCGCCATCAGCTTTATTAGTCAGACTTAGCCATCAGGATTGGCCATTCCGCTCACCGGGTCTGCACCGATGTACATCGAACCCATGGTCCCTCACTTTGCAGTCAAGCGCTGTATCACTGGGGCACAAGATTTGATTTTGATACATGTATTATTCCTATCCCATCGGCGTAAGTGTGCGTATTTGCACATTTAAACTTCTACTATAGTGTAGTTTAGCGAGCACTTTTTACCATTCTGTAGTTACAAACATGAGATAGACACAATAACCCGATCTCAATCTCAAATGCGTACTTTTTCTACTTTCAAAAGTATTAGAAATATTTGGGGAAATAATAAGGTTATTATTTAATATGTAAATAAACATCGGTATCTCATTTAATCACATCAAGCGCGCTTTTCGCTGATTTTAAATAGTGTTGAAGGTTTTATTCTTGTCTCACATTGTATGGTCGCTTCATTCTAGGCCGCCAGTACGATTATTATTATCCAGAGAAATAAAAAAGTACCATTATCCATTGTGGAAATTGGTCAGCAGAAGACCTAATAAATGATGAGTGTAGTGGGACCAAAAAGATAATGAGGGTAACGTCAGGTTGTCAAAGTGTCTTATTTCATTTGATTTTTTGGAATTAGGTTGTACGATATGTACGAAATGGGTAGTCCATGTTTGAGAATTTCAATTTTATGGTTCATCCCATGGATTGGAGCAAAATACTGCCATCGATGGCCAGTGTTTACTCAGGAAGAATTGGTCTTACTGCTTCAATTCATTTTTTTCTTTTAATCGTTGAGAAGGCAAATTAATCTCATGATATTTAATTGCTTACAATCTTAACATTTCAGCCGTGAGGTAACTAACATTTTTAGTTAACAGAGCTCTATAAACTGTATTTACTGCAGATATATACACATTAGATCCAATTATTCTGTCACAAATTTTCGTTGTGTAGTTTTGAAACACTGTCTCCTTAGGTAGTGTTTTTTAAATATGATAGTTCATAGTTGGAGGATATGATTTAGTAACCAAAGCTTTCTCAAATTCATTTTAAGCGTATTTAGGAAATATGTTTAACTTGTGCAACTATATATCATTTTGACTAATTTTATAATATTAATAAAAAATGATGAAGCTTAAATAGATTCCAAAATTATGGATTGTCAGGAGTGGAGTCTAAAGCGTAAAAATGTACAATAAAATCCCATGATAAGTTCATTTATTTAAATTGGACAAAAAAATTTGTGGCCTTCACATTTTCGTACATTGAAGAGAAAGATCAATGAGACTTTATGATTGACTTCGTCCATTTCGATATTCCTTACAAGATTTTTCTTGTAATATGTAGTTCCGGTGGTTAAATTAATTTAAACATTTTCCATCCAATTCATAAAGCAACATTGAATTTGGAATGATTGTACGGAAAAATGTAGAAAGATGATTGCACGGACAATTTTTAATTTATCAGATTGAATCAAATGAGAAGATTTATCAAATGGAGAATGATTGAAAGTGACTATAAAACATTGGGTAATGGAAATCAATAGAATGTTGATGTACACCTGATGGCCTTTGAAAATACGCACTTTAAATGGTTCTTTACTTCCTAGAGTGCGTGGTTACAATTTTTTCAGAAAATGCATTAAAGACCACCTTTCAGAAGAAATCCCATAATTTCTTTTCTAGAGTCGAGCGACATTCTGTTTAAATTTCGAAAAAAGTGTTAAGGTTAAGACAAGAGTTAAGTTTCGTAGTCTAGTAATTGCATGTGTGCAACAATATTATAATAATATTCTACAGATAATCCGCCTTTTAATATTATATATTATATTCATGCATTAACAGATTGCATCTTTTTGTAGTTCCATTTCTAAATAACCAGCTCAATTTTTTGGTCTTTTTACAAGTTAAAAAACAAACACCTTTAATCATGTCATAAAAAAGACAAGCTCCAAATTTGCTAATCCATTACAAAACTTACTACATTTGGACACCTAACTTATCAAGTGGGCCACCAAGAAAATTAAATTTTAGTCCTTTTTCTATACCTATTTATGCCTTCATGATCTACTTATAGGGGACATCTTACCTGCCCCACCATAACAAGTAAATCAAGAAATTAAGTGTGATTTCTCTAAAATAAATCAAAATTAATATGCTTTGGCATGTTATATACCCACGAAGAGATTATATATTACTCTTTCTCTCTTTTCTGAAGCAAATCAGTCAAGTGAGACTCTCAAGAATAACCAGAGTAGCAACGGGCCTGCAATTTAATAAATGTTAACGAGGGATTAAGTAGGAATCTGTCAGGATGTTGAGTGAATAGTATTTTAGTTGAAGATGACACCTTGATATAATATTTAAGTCCTTAGCTATTCTGCCCGCTACACTCTTCTATTTTCAACCAGCCTTCAACCCGAAAACAGATTTGAGAAGTAAAGTAAAACGGAATGCAATATGCATTAGGTTTGTATATATATATATATATATATATATATATATACAGGATTTCCCTAGCAAAGCTTAAATATGTCGTAATCGTAATCATAAAGCGAGTAGAATTGAAAAGCGTCCGAAATTTTTGAAATTTTTTGAAAACGGTTTTTGAGAAGTGAATTAATATCGTTGTCATATTTCGATATGTAAAGACAACAACAACCCACATATTCAATTTACCAAAACATTTTAGAAGTAGTCATAAGACCATTTCATATTATAAAACAGTTATTTTCATTGATAGCACTAATGACATCTTTTACGGTAATTTTCTATTGGATAACCACACCCACCAATGAATTGTCATTGCGTATTACCTAAGTTAAGAGCAAGTAGTTACGTAACATACAAGATTAGCTATCTGTCATTCAGTAATGCATTTATCTGACTCATATTTAGCTAAAAAATCACTAATACCCGTGGTGATGCAGTAAAAAGTTGTGTAAGTTTTAATCATGGGATAGCATGTGAATATGTGAATTTGCAAAATGAAACAGTAGGGGAATGAAGAGGGAGTCGAACAGAAGCATATGAATGAAGTCTAGAAGTTAATCATTTTACTATTTAATTCTCGAAGAATATAGTTGTCCACTTTATAATAAGGATTATAATTCACAATGTAATGTTTAAATGTTGTAAGACTCGATTTGCATGATTTTAATAACAAAACATAATTTAAAATTAAATAAACTTTGCAGATAGCTTTTGTTGCAGTTGTAAATTACTGTGACTATAAAGAAATATTTTTTGATTAGGCGAATAGTGACGCAAATTTAAACTGAAAGCAGCAATTTATAAATAGTGGAAACTTGCTTTCAAAATCTATATGACAAAATCCATTTATGCGTATAAATAAATAATCATCTTTGTTAAAGGAATTGTAACCGGTTATAATTTTTCAGATAATACCACTCCCAATTAAATACTAAGTATTTTAAAAATTCAAGTCCGTTTAAAAGGCTATAAAAGGAGAAAGGGATTGATACAATATTGATGAATTATAATTTGAAATTAATTAAATCCTCTTTAATAGGTAAATACTGACGAACAGACATTCCTTCAAACTAACAGACTTCCTACCCAGTAGGTAGCTTAATTAAAATAGGGTGGTTACGGAATCACATGAAAAATGTGTCTACCGGAATTTCAACGTAGCCACGATAAAAATAGTTCTAAAATATTATAAAGGAAAAATTAATATTCAAAAAGCCCGATTATTTCAAATTTCAGAGGCTTCTAGCCTTGATCTACTTCAAAATCTCTCTGACAGCTTGCATCGCTTCTATCGAGCACCTGATTAGGTGCTCTTCATGGTTAAAATTATAAATGATTTTGTCATGGATGGAAATATACCATTCACTTTTTAGATCGGAAACACTATTAATTACCCATAATACATAACTATTACCCAAACATAATTACCCAAAAATACATAACTATTTTGAATAAATTACTTGAGGTTGAAAACCTTCCAAAACTTTCAATTTGTCTAATTGTAACCCCAATACGCAATTAAAGGTAAATATAAATAGGGCTTGTTTTCAAATATTAACTTCAGCTGTAAGAAAGCACCCTGGAGCCACTCTAACGAAAACTTAAATTTTGATTCATCTTGACTAGTGTGATTATTCGCTCCAGTCACTGAGTGATACCCGATAAATATCGAAAAATTACAGTTGTGCACTTTAACAGCTAAGATATCTCAGTATAGAAAGCATGCCTTAGGTATTTAGCGAAATGATGATATCGATACATTCTCTCCTTTCCGTCCGCGCCAGTAGAACTATTGATCGGTAAGGTTGCCATGTTAATGTTCCCTTTTATAATATCTTAGGTTTAGATTACAATTTGTGGTTATGCAACCTACACGACTAAGACTGCTCATAATGTGTTAATCATATTCTACAAGGTATGAGGCTGCATAATCCGAAAATAATAATTAATGTATTTTTATATCAGAAGACCTCATGACAGTTGCCACTGTAATTAATGAAATGAAGAGGCACGATGTAGTAGTGTCTATAAGAGCGAAATGAAAGGGCTGAATGAAAACAATGGAGATGAATTGGTCGCCACGAGGAAGAGAAAAGAGCATTGCCAACACTCTGCTGACTCGTTCAGAACACCCTGTATGGCGTGTTTGGGAGAAGAGTGCATGGCACGGCATGGCATGGCATGATCGACGAAAATCGTGGGAAGTGAATGCGCGACATCTTGCCAAGGATCTTCAAGTGTCTGAAGGAACAAAAATAATATAAAGGATGTTGCTCATCAAGACCTTGGATGCAAACTATTCGTTCTTAGGTGAGGTCGTCAGTTTATGTCGACAAAAACAGCTTGAGAGAATTGTCTAATGTGTGTAAAACGACTGTTAAAGGAATTGAAGCACCCGAAAGAAGAGGAGTGCCTTTGGATTTTCTCCCACGAAAACACTTCCACTAGAATGAAAGTCAATCGAAGAAATAGTAGGTGGCTGACTATGTGCGGGCGGACTTCACTGTATGTTCAGGTTCCTTTATCGTTAATCCTCATTTCTGCAATATATGTGGTTCATTTTACTTTAATCTTTCTAATCCTCGTACCTTATGCATTAGAATGTCTATGCGTACATCTTAAAGTTTCCTTGATAACTTTCGTAGCCTCTTGCATAGCTGATTCCTGTAAGTTCTATCGATCACTTCTGTTTTACATGTGAAAAAAATAACTTAACCATGTTCGTTGTCTATTGTTAGCGTTTATGGATAGAGAGATACCCAAAGGGCAATTACTAAAAAAGCGATTCAGCACTATTTTGCTTTTATACAAAAGGCGTTTTGCAAAGATAAGACTAGATTCGAAATTCTAGAATCAAAGTAGTGAATGTTATTGCTGATTACTTTATAGCTTTCGAGCGTAAAACTATGAAAAAATTTAAACAATAAGTGGTAATAAATGTCTTTGGCTTTATACACATTCAACTAATTCAATAATCGTGTATATTTCGCTACTTGAATCCAAAAATCAAATGAAGTAAGATCGTTTAATACGCTAATTTTATCTTCAAGATCCATTCATTTCCTTCCATTTTATCCTTTATTAAACTTTGCTTTTACCCGATTTCAGTCGCTCTTTCACTAAGAGAAATCGTGCAACTTTTGCCTTGCTATGTTCAGTAATAATAATCTGTGTGGATTATGAAACAGGCATCACGACTGACCGAAGTTTTTAAAAGGGCAGAAGGATTAGAAAATCAGGGCCAGGTACTATGGTTAATTCCCCAGTTAACAAGCGCAAGAACAAATTTTAGGGTCTAGAAGTGCCACGTAAGGTGACGCCTTAATGGTTGGTTGGCCACGTGAAAATCCACCAGATGTGCGGTGTAGATTATCCACCAGTCTATACGCATATAGTTGAATAAACGCATCAGTACAGGTTCATTTTCCTCCCCTGCAGCTCTCTCTTAACTCCCAAAAAATCCCGTATTCCATCCCATTGGTAAGCGGGCCGGACGCTGCAATTTTCACCGTTGCAATTACAGCGTTGTTAGCAGTGATGATGACGATGAGGTAAATGCCTATGTTATGATGCGAAAGGTAATGTCGGCAGTGACTAAATTACTTCCCAGTCCATACTGACCACCCAAGTGTCAGTTATCATTATGCATTTTTGGTTATTTGTGCAGACTGGCAATTCTAATTGGAGATTTATTCTCGTTTTTATTGGGAATTTATGAAATGACATTATTTTCCTTTGGCATCCATAAGCATTTTTGTTAATATCTAACCTATCGATCAAAGTTGCCGAGTTCCATTATTCAAAAAGACGATGCTCATATTACATTATTATTAATGAAAGGAGAAAAATAATTATGACAGAACAGTGAAAAAGAATCAATATGACGGATAAAAGCGAGGGATGAGTGAAAAGATGAAAATAGATTTGAATGTTAAGTTTTTACATTTGATATTTGGGTTCAAAGTATATATTTTCTGTTTAAAAGGCTTAGCTTTATGTTTTAATGTATCATTATTCAAATTTCTCATATTATTTTTCTTTTGGTTATTGAGCGAACGCGTGTCCGTGATATCCAGAACTTATTCAACACCTACTAAATCTGTCATGCCAGGCATTTTTTTCTTCAACTAGACTATGTATTTTCAGGATGGTACTAACCAACCTGGTTTTAATTTTGCAGGGCTAATTAAAGTTTACTGAAGGTAAGCACTGCAGAAATGAAAGGTTTCAGTTAATTAGATAAAAAACGAAAGAAATTCAATTAAGCAAATTCTATTATTCCCTTTCAGACCGTTGAGTGGTCACTGATTTATAATGGTATACTTTATGTAAATACGCTACTTGCGTAAAATATAAGGCGGTTGATTGACTGCCAAAGACTGACATATTTTTTAAAAGAGCAAAAAATGAGTTTCAGATAAAATGAAACTCCATACAATAAAATTTACATAGGCATTTATCTGAAACTTACAACTATGTACAGGTATCTCAACAATTCTGTCAGACTATTTCATAACGAGCTTGCTTCTCCCTGCACGTTTTCCAATTTATTCAACTATTTTACTCTTCCTGAATGATTAGTTTCGTTATTTAATTTTTAACTTTTGCTTGGCCGTGTGAAATGATAAAAAATTGAGGGAGATTTACTGAAAGTTACTACTGACATTTCCAATGATTTAACATCACGTGAATGCAGTGAGAAACGCGAACAACAAGTCTTTGCTTGTGGCAAATTCCATTTCAGAACAAATCACAAATTAAATAATTAATGACATATACCTTATAATTCGTATTTACATATTCGTTCACTTTACCTTTGTCAACTTATTTTAAATTTTCAAGGCATTTATAAGTGGCGGCTGTGAGAAATTTTGTGCTATTTACCAACTGAAACAAAAGTAAAAATATGACCTTTTTTCTTGTAAATACACTTGTGACTGAATATGCCTTTCATATGATGTAGGTTTCTCTATCTTTTATTTCCAGAATTTTGCAGTTGCGCAACAATAGTAGTAAAGAAACAATTCCCAAGTTGATCTCTTGAAGTTTAAAAATGCCAAGTCGTTTGTACACTAAGAATTTCAGAAAACAGTTGTTCGAGTGTAGAGATTAGGATAGATCAGTACATATTCAGATCGACGCTAAGACTATCAATAACTGCTTTGGCCCCTGCTGCAGCCTTGGGAAACAGAAACTAAATCGTTATGTGTAATTGAAATTACAAATAAAACTCGCCTTTGTATTTGTTCATCTCTGAATAATTGCTGCTTAATTAAAATATTAATTTGTTTTTGAAACATGCAGTTATTTTTTCAGTCAAGCTGTAAAGAGTCAGATAAGTATATTTCGTTATCACCATAAATGAAATCTCTCACTTACTCTAATTTTGTTCCAGCATGTAACTTCTGTCCGGCTTTTTATAGTTTGGTGGTAAAAGAAACAGAAACACAAATCACCTTTCTTAAAATTCTCATTTAATGTGACTCAGTTGGGTAATACGTTTTTGTGACGAGGCCGCCCCATCGTACAAACAGATCGTTTATCCAGCAATAACTCATGGCTCGACTTAGAGTCAATGAGAAAGCGTATGCTAAAAAGCAAGTATGCATCTCGAATTTGATAATGACTGTTAATGGTGTCCACAAATATTCCAGCGACGTGAATGGCATGGCACATCTCTGGGTGCACCGCCGGTAAAGATCAAAAATGAATTTAAGATCTCAAAGGATACTTTCAACGGAAGAAAATGCTCTGGTTATGGGTATGGCAGTACGCTAATCTAAAGGCAAAAAGAAATGCGGTTTCTAAATATCAGCAAGTAGTGACATATCGGTCCTGAATTGCACCTGTGAATTCGTTCCTATTAAACGAGTGGGCTTTTAGATTTCTTTCCCCAGTTGGCCTCAAATTTGTTGAATGAGGGGTAAAAGTCTAAAATTAAAAATTAAAAAGGCACATTCTTAAATTTCTTTTATGATTATCTTACCCCGTGTCCTTTTCTAATCGCCAAAAATAAGGATCTTTCAGATTTGATCATTTAAACTATACGTATCTGTGGGCAAGTGTCACGAATGAGAAATATCTCATAAAATTTTCTAATAAAGCCAAATTCTTACTCCTCAATGGGTATCTATTTGTGCTAGTTTTAAGTTAGCAAAGTGGACAAATATTGATAAGCCCAGTATTTCACTGGTGATCAGCTCGCATGTTTGGTAGGTCAGAGGTCACAAGATCAATAACCATCAGACGCTCATCCGGTGACATGGATTGCCAACCGCGCTGATTAATTTCGTTAACAATAGAAATGGCTCATAGTCAGTCTCTTGTAAAAGTTGCTCCTGGATATTTCTCCCTACCCAGGTAGGCTGCTGTGAGCACTTTTCATGATGGGAAGCTTAGGTAAGCCCAATACGGAAGTAAGATTCCCCTTCACGTAATTAATATTTGATATCCCGCACTGGTCTGCGTAAAAGTTGAGTTCGACTAGCGTCCTTGGCCAAAATAATATCCAATATGGGAGGTCTTTCTTAAGGTCATCGAATTCTAGCAGCTGTGAGAGCACTTGAGCTAGGCGGCAAAAGTACGAGTCTTGAGGTTATCTAAAAATTGGCTGAATATTTTTTGAAAGCATGCTTGTGAATTAGCTACACTATACGTAATAACAGTACAAACTATGCTGTATTTGTGTCATTTAGAATCAGCAAGATTACAAAATAACTTATATACATATTAACGCAACTCAACATCACTTAAGTAACTATATAGGGACTAAGACGATGTCTAGTTTATTCCGAATATTAATGCATAGAAAAGATAATATGTCATATCCCTGGCTTTACAAATCAAATGATTTTGATAGGAATTGATGAAGTCATTCGTAACAAAGGTTTTAATTGTTACTAATGGGAAATATGTGAAAAAATGGGGTTCTAAAAATTTTCTGAAAGTCACTGAACATATGTGACGATCAAAAATGTTCATCGGTCATTGACAGAACTTTGCAGCTGTGGAGCTTCTTACCAAGAAAGTCATTATTTTTTCAAATAGAAGACATTTCGTGTTAGAAAGCAAGATTTTTCTAGATTACACTAAGTGGTACTTCTGACGAGGACGGGTGGGAGTTGGGANGGGGGGGGGGGATTTGAAGTTAAACTACGCATTTATCCCTAATTAAAAACACTAATATTGTTCCAAGTTTTCTCCTTCGTCTTCTAAATGAGTATTTCCAGTAAATAATCTTAGAATCTGGTATTGAAAGATTATTTATGATAACTATCAATAAAAACTGTACTCTCCATTTGCCTTTAAGGGGAAAATTAATTTTAAATTCCTCCTGTTCAGAAGCTTGTCATTCACCAGCTGAGAAGGGAGAAAAGTCCTCATTTCAGACTTTCTCTGTTAAAAGTAAAGTAAGTTAAAGATTTGGGCGATTTTAATACCTGCACTTCCACTTTTGAATCTCTGATAAAGAAACTGTAACTTGTCAATATAACTCGTAATGAAATGAAAAAATGAAATTTTTAAAATGGAAAAGCATTTAAACGGAGGAAACTACAAAATAATCTAATTTTGTTAAAGGAGGCGTTGAGATGAAAGAGAGAACAGGGGCGGAACGTTTAAATTCAGAATCCTTCATCAACCCGCAACTAAATGGATATATTTCACAGCATCATATCCTAATGTTCCAAAGTCCAACAAGTCCAAAGCCCCAGATTTTTACATGCGAAGATCAATACTACTAATCACCAAGTAACCACTTGATTAATTTGAGCGGATGGTAATGCAATTTTGATACATATGTCGCTTATTGTGGCCAAGAATAGCCGTTTTGCTTAGCGTGAATGAAGTTCACTGGCTTCCTTTCTTGTGCACTGTATTATGAATTATTGAACTTCTATGCTCTTGGCTGGATACGTAACCTCGCCACTACTGTAGCTATTGACTAACAAGACAGCCAATCATTTCTTACTAACTGAATTTCGTATACATGAATCTGTTTTATTGAAAGAAAAACCTCGCTTGGGCTGTAAATCTCCTCTCTTCATCCTTTTGAATCAGATCAACTGTAGCCATAGTGTAATCTTAGAGGACATCAAGTAATTTCAGAGGGGTAGTTCAGTTAATTTAAGTGTCCGAATAGAGTTATAGCTTCATGTCAAATAAGACCTTCCTTTTAACGCAGTCACGGATCTACGCTGTTTTTAGGTGCCAATCTACAAGGCACGACCAAAATATAGTTTTTGCTGCAGTAATTAATCATGCGCGCAGGAAATTTTCCACCCTCTCTTGAAGTAAATGTCCCAACTGATGTGACAGACGTGCACGTCTGTATGTGTAACCACTACTTCATTTGACCCAGTGACCTCAAACATGACAGTCAAGTGAGTTACAGCCTAACTATTGACAACAAATATAAGCCACTGAAGGGGCTTAAAAATTTTCCCTATTCTATTTAACTTAGGCTTATTGTTTTGTCTGCGCTATCTGAAAATTGTTTATTTATTTGAATGAATGATTTTTGCCAATGGTCCTAGCAAAGATGGAATTTGGTTAAAGGGTTGTAATATCAAAAGATGGGAAGTGAAATTTGATGACTTCGGTCTAGAAAATTGGGATTTCAGTTTAAATCGAATAGCCACTAGGGTCCATTTATCCTGGTTTGAAATATTCGAAAACCTTCCATCCGGTTTGAGCTTAGATTCGAAGATGATTAAATATTAAATTGCATCTGATGTCTCTTTTCAAGAGTAGTGATTGAGGCTTGTTTGAATTTTGTTAACTCTGATATTCGCTAACAATTCAAATACTTCTAATAGCATGATAATGCTTGCACCTTTATTTGACTAAGTTTAAAAGCGCAGGTAGCGGTGCTACTTTCATCTTTTGAACTTCAGATCTAGAAATATCAATTCTTCCTCTCTTCTCTTTCTTTTCTTCGGATGAATGTTAAATCCGAAAACGATTTAATATCCCAATATAAATAAAAAAGCTAAATGTTATTATTTACGATATTTTTAAATTAAAGTTGCCCCGTTCTTATCCCGAAACGAGACACTGATCTATCTTGTCTATCATAGAGCTCTATCCTTATTTCATTTAAGGATTTTCCGCACGTGTTTGTTCAAATGGAAAATCTGGAAAACTGATATAGATAAAGTTCAGACAAGTTTATGAAAAGCATTCTCTTAATGTCTGTCTTTTTTGAAAAATTCAGGAATGGAGTACTATGTGCCTTAAATTTAGTTATTTAAAGTTAAGAATAAAAGCATACTCACTGTAATGGTATGTATCCAAAATTCGTGATTTGACTGAAAACCTACCCGTTTCTGCGCCGACTCAAAATAACTACACAAAACGACAAATTATCAAATGAGGTCATATGTCAAACAGTTAATCGTGAATTATCATATACATAAACAATGATTTTGTACTTTAAACATCAATTCTCCCACACATTGTTTAATACAAAATCTTACCAGTGATACATCGGAGAATTTAAAAATATCGAACGCACCATGATTTTACTTTTCATTGTGATAATCTTTATTGTATCGTTCCAAATTTAGTATATGCATCTCCAATGAGACATCCATGTTCATATTATTTGCCAAACCCCGTTGAGATGAATGATGGACAAGCAGAGACAATCGACGAATCTTCAAAGTAATCTGAACAATTTATTTTCCGATGACATACAAGTTAAAATAGTATTTCCTGATTGTAGCCTTGATGGCCATAAGAGATCAAATCTATTTATAAATGTTGAATATTTGCATTTCTGAAGAAGCTGGTGAACAATGGTAAAAGTTAATTTGATATCTTTCGTCCTTCCAAATTGCACATTAATAAAGGAGTATCTTAGAAACTGTAGAAGGATACTAAAGAAAGTCTAAGTGAACTTTGAAAGAAAGTTGCTGCTCGTGCCACAAGCAGACTTTAACAGTATTTATCATAATGTACGTGTTAAAATTTATATTGAACAAAAAATTTTGAAACGCCGTCATAATTAATCGCTTTTATCAAGAAATTACAATAAACGATGGCTACAGTAATACACATTTTTATAGACCATCAAAATCAGAGTTGCCCGTATAAAATAAAGTCCAAAGTCCATTTCAGGAAACCAAAGCCAATTAAGTTCAAGGTTCAACATTTCAATTATTAATTGCAGTACGGAGATGTATTAGACTGGATATAGGCTGAAATAATGTCAGAAGCCCGTATATCTAATCTCAGACTTCATGTGCCATGGAAATGGTTTGACATTAGATTTATTTAGCATTCATATAAGGACTTTTTAAATTTTAGGGAAGTTGTTCATAAAATATTTAAATCGTTGTGAAGGTCAAATTCTGCTAATATAAATTATTAAATTCATCCACTGAATCATCTTTTTCCAGCAAACGAATTAAGGAGTTCAAGCCTCAATACCCATTGATCGAATAATGGATTTAAGCCGTGCTTATGATATTTAGGGTAAGGAATTGTACGATATTTGAAACATTTAGGGCAGTTAAAATACTTAAATCTAGTGGCATATCCACTTTTAAACTCTATAACGAAAAAATGTGTCTCAGAAATGTACAGGGACATTTATATTTTTGTAACGTAAACTAAGCCGATAATAATAATTAATGCATTGTAATATCAGAATGCCACTATAACTAATCAAATGAAGAGGCACGATGTAAGACATGAATTTAGAAATTGCAAGATTTGTCAAAGTCGCCAGATCTTTCGTTTGGAAAGTTAGAAAGGAGCTACTGAATGAAAACAGTGGAGATGAATTGGTCGGCACGAGGAAGAGAAAAGAGCATTGTTAATGCTCTGCTGGCTCACCAAGAACATGTTTTATAACGTGTTTTAAACTGTCAATAATGAATTCTTCTAGAATAAGGAGAGATTTCGTGTTGATATCTGAATCCAGAACTGAACACTCTGTATAACGTGTTTTAAGAGGTTAATAATGCATTCTTTTGAACTAAGAGGATATTTCGTGTTGAAATCTGTATCCAGAATTGATACGCAGAGCTCGTAAGGATACCTTACGCACTTTTAGAAAAACAAAAAATGAAACTCTTAATAGTTGAATTATAAAATTTCTTGTAACAAAACAAATAAACTTAATACCTATTAACCAAGGTTTTATTCCATATATCCCCCTTCGGCTTCTATCACCTATTCAATTTCAGCCCGAAAGCGACTGCAAATTTTCATTAAGTGATCATTATTCATGTCCTCCATTCCTCGGGCTCTTGCTTCCATCAGAGAGGAGGGCTTGGTATTATGGGAATGCTTATTAACTTCCCTTCCAACCACATCCCCTCCACTCCCTCCGTCACCACAGTAATAATTTAAAGGATTAAGGCCTGGTGAGTAGTTAGGAGGCCATAAGCTTTGTGTGATATGATGAAAATTCTCGACTACCCATCCAATCCTGGGTTTTAAGGGCTTTATGGGACGGAGCTGAATTTTGTTGGAAGACATAGGGTCTTCCTCTATTGGCTACGCTGTCTATTCAAGGCGGCTTAGCAAGAATGGTTTGAAGAGTCTCCATGCACATGCACAACGGTTAGAACTTCAATGGGGTCCATCTGCACGTAGTCAGCCACCTACTATTTCTTCGATTGACTTTCATTCTAGTGGAAGTGTTTTCGTGGGAGAAAATCCAAAGGCACTCCTCTTCTTTCGGGTGCTTCAATTCCTTTAACAGTCGTTTTACACACATTAGACAATTCTCTCAAGCTGTTTTTGTCGACATAAACTGACGACCTCACCTAAGAACGAATAGTTTGCATCCAAGGTCTTGATGAGCAACATCCTTTATATTATTTTTGTTCCTTCAGACACTTGAAGATCCTTGGCAAGATGTCGCGCATTCACTTCCCACGATTTTCGTCGATCATGCCATGCCATGCCGTGCCATGCACTCTTCTCCCAAACACGCCATACAGGGTGTTCTGAACGAGTCAGCAGAGTGTTGGCAATGCTCTTTTCTCTTCCTCGTGGCGACCAATTCATCTCCATTGTTTTCATTCAGCCCTTTCATTTCGCTCTTATAGACACTACTACATCGTGCCTCTTCATTTCATTAATTACAGTGGCAACTGTCATGAGGTCTTCTGATATAAAAATACATTAATTATTATTTTCGGATTAGTTTAAATTACAGCAACGTAAGTGTCTTCAAATACCTTATGCATCCTGTTTAATGACGAATGTTTTCTTGAGATCCCACTCACGTCCATATATCCAAGCGTTGTCATTTAGCAATTTTTATATTATGCTGCACTTCAATATATTCAGTGGTGACTCTATTCGGTACTGTTCTATTCTCTTCTGCTGTGGCAGTTCATATACCGCTACTGATTAAGTGATTAGCTATTAATATTCTATATACTACATTCCAAATCACGTCAATGATACAAAATACTATTATGAGACTTCTAGACAATTAAATTCTTCCTAAAAGCAATTGTTTGTTTGACATTTCACCTTGATTTACCATGATAAAATTTAAACGATAGATAAATTTGAATCGGTGTCATTTTTGTTATAGTCTATTTGAACAAAGGTCATTAAGGATTAAATGTGAGCAGCGGACATATGCCCTTCAATATAATTTATTCAAAGCAGTAACGATAAACTGGTATATTTTATTCCTGTGGACCCAGATTTCTACTTAATCCCAGTTGCGATTAGAACTTCTTTAGACTTATCATTTAGAACTTCATTCCTTAAACTTTTTAAAGCATTTTATTTGATTCTAGTTTTCGATTCAATTCTCTTAATCTTTCATTTCACAAACCTGTTGGATTCATCTAAAAGGAAATGGGAAATTTAAAGGATTAGTTGGTGGTGCCGCTTCCATTTTTTAAAGTTAGAGAACTAACAATATTTCTTTCTACTATTGACGAAACCGGCGGAATTTATCTTACCTGGGTATCGTGAAGGAAGAATATTTTAATTGCGTTGTGGTTAACTGCACGACTAATAATGCTCCCGGAATTCATTTTATATTTCCTTTAATGCCATTTCCTGGTGCGACAACAAATTCTCTGTGGTCCAAACAAATAAACCTATAAAATAAGGTGTTGTTAATTAATTACAGAACTAAACAAACACCGTTTGCAATATGAGTTTGTCAGTAATTTTAGTATTTTGAAAATGGCAGTCACTTCAATTACTCATTTGTCATTATGTTATCATCTGATCTCATATTCAGTGTCATCGTTTTCGGTGATCACTAGTAGAACAGAACAGGCATGCCTTTCTATCTTTGTTTTCAAATCCGTTCGATCCTCTAAACTTCTACCGATTTCCCATTTTCATTTTCTGAGTTTTCCTTTTCTCGTCTGGGAAATCCCAAAAGAGTATTCGCCTTTATTTCTCTTGGAATAATCAGTAATCGAACACATTAGGCTAGTTCCTGAAGCGCAACCCAGAGTGTCAACTAAAATTACTGAACTCCGAGTGTTTTTTTCCAGAAAATTACGCAAAGAAATAGAGCGATTGAAAGCGAGAAATTTGTTTTTTTTTTCTATTTTAATGCGTATGTACAAAATTTTTTTGTGCTGACATTTCTGAAATCTATGAAAACGTAAAGAATAAAAAATGAAATATCAATTTTTTACCGTGTTCCTCAAAATGACAGGAGCTAAAAATGATTAAGTTTATCCATAATATGCATACCCAGGAATGTTATAAGAAAAGCATCTTCCAACTACTTTCCTCTTTTTTAGTGGAATAACATTCTAAAAGCACCTAGTGAGAAACTCGAGAATTAACCAGGATTGTCCATCATGCTGTTTACCGAAGTTTGTCGATCATTATCAAGCCAGTGAACTCTGATTTGCCCTCCGACATACAAAAATATGTTTATTATTTATTTCTTTTGGAAATGGCGTCCAGCATGGAAGTGTGGATATTCGTTTACATTAGTCTGATTTATTATTTTCTGTAACTGGATGGATGCATGATCAAGCCCATAAGTATTCTGTCAACTTTGAATAACCAGTTAAAGAATAAGAATCTAACCGACGGATTAGTTTCATGATATATAAATAAGGATGGTATCTGATAAAGCTAATGTTAGTCTCAAGATTAAAATATTATCGAACCTGCATGGACAGTCTATGACTGTCTTTAGTTGGATATAATATGATAATGGACAGTAGTTTTTTCCGGTTAACGTTATTAAACATTCCAATTTATTTATAAAAAACCACCTGCAAAAAATATTTCACTAAATCGTCAAATAATCAACCCTTCTTCCTTATACAACGAAACGACTTAAGGAAATACTGTTGGCGCGAATTATTCACTCATTATGCATTTTTTACCGGTGGCTTTTATTACGCTTGCAGTATTCTTATATTTCTCCATATACATGCACATAGAAATGAATAAAACTATGAATACATGATATCTTTACCCCTGTTTAAAGCATGAGATTAACAGCTGTGATAATGGAATTTAACCATTAGCACAATAGTACAGCCAAGAAATATATCGCAATTTAATTTAAGATTGAAAACTAAACGTCATCTTATCAATGAAAATTTATTAGATATATTCGAATATAAGCAGCTACAAATCCTGAGAATACGATATTTATAATTTATTGTCCACAAATTAATTGATTTAAATCAACAGGAACCGGACGAACGATAAAAATACCGATAATTTCTATTTAACTGCGTCTTTTGATGTCCTCTGTTTCTAAACAATGCAGTGAGTTCTAATGGATTTGGGTTCGTCGATATACTAACATGTGACCAGACCATTATTCCATCATACGTTTCCACATTCTCTTCGTACTTATGCAGTCTCTTAAATGTCACTTAGGTTCATTCGTATTGATTGGTGCAGGAACTATAAATTATGTACCCTAAATCTCCCGCATTCATACCCAACCTCAGCATTGATGATTTTGGATCGCGTAACCTGTTAGCTATGCATAGAAACGCCATTATGCAGAACTATTTCAGTGAACAGTTAGCGGAGGAAATTCGTCCAAGCGGCTACATGATTCTGTCTTATCATAGAAAGTGCAGGAGTGTTAATTATATGACATTCATATTACTTCCAGTCAACAGTCGTTAACTTTGATAAGTATCAAGCACAGGTTCCTTAATACCACATCCGTTCATTTCCATAGTGAGATTAGACATGAGTGAAAGTGCTTTACAAATACACACATTTATATATAAACTCTAAACTATTAACTGAGGTGTTCTTACACAATGATCGAGGCTGTCCTTACCTGGACTCAGTTTATTATCGACTAACTGATAGGCCAAGTTTTTTTACTTTAGTCCATTTGGATAAGCTTCATATCAGAGGTACGATTTAAAAAGGGAGGACATAACTTTCGATATAATGTTTACTGAGCGGATGGGGTGGGGGGGGAGGGGGGAGGAATAAAGTGAGCGTTTGCGATCTTAAAGTCAGGATTTCTACATGGCTCAGCAGCAACTTATGTTTTCTTTTCCCTTCCGTAAGTATTTCATTTTTGCTTCACTAAGATATAATATTTTCATGATTTATTGAAGTTCGTAAACAAGTATTTATCGCTAGCCAAAAAAATCCGTTTCCCAACTAGAACTGTTTCATTTTATAGACCTTGTCCAAATGTTGGCCATGGCCCAGATAAATTTCGATAACAAAATATTATAAGGCATTTTCTCTAGTACTTGTCATAGTGGTTGTAAATCTCGAGTATTAATATTACCTGTGGCTCGCAAAGAAGCTTTAACGCGTTTTAATCGTTAAAAAGCATCTGAATACAAGGGCTAGTAAAACAGTACAATACGGAATGAAATGGAGATGAATCGAGTAGAAGTAAATAATGAAGTCAGAATGACCAAAGTTTTGTCCATTTTCTCAAAAGACTTTTATTTCACTGAGTTCCGAGTCCTGATATTTCGATATTTTATTTTCATTATTTGATTTCTTGCCGACTGAATTAATGTTCACGTTCTTGACATTCGAAGCGTATTAAGCGGTTGATTGAGCAATTGGTCATGCCATCTCGATTCATTTATTTCCTATTGTAGATAAGAGCAAGTATAGACACTTACAGTTTCTTAATATTTGAAAGCTCAGTAGAGTTCGCCCATTCAAGTGATCAAAATTTTCTCATGATAGTGCTGGAAGATATAGTGTATAGCCGTGGTATTATACCCAGACGTTAGGGACTTGCTTATAATGCCTCGTGTATTACTATCTTCTTAAGATATGCAGTTAGGAAATCCGTGTCGATAAATGGTCATCTTATCGACAATCTTTCAATCAAACGACTGTGATAGTGCTCAAGGGAAGATTTATACCTATCATGAATTTAAAAATAATTTGTTGAAAATAGCTAAAGCTCTTATTTGTAACGATCCGATCTTGTGTTGACTTTGTAAGGGCTAAACGATTGATACAACAGAAATAAATCAAGTGGTAATCTGTATTAATACATCCGTTTGAATGATTGTGAATAATATTCAATTCAAAAGATATCTGTAGTACGAAGAACCGCCTAGATTCGCACCCCAATTTTGAAGTAAACAGTAAATCTGGATTTTCACTGTCAGTTAATTTTATGATCATCTTTAAATAACACATTTAAAAATTAAAGATATATGCGTTTAATAGTATTATTTTATCATGAGAGTGAATGGTCTTTGTTAAAATTTTGCGTTAAATGTTTGTGAGTTTATTTATTTAAAGTAGAAGATCATTGCCTAAGAATCTCTGAAAGCTGTTCTATGAACGCACTTAAAGAGTCCTGTATTTCTGCATTTATTTTGATTATACAAGGTTAAATAGTTGTGTTATTCACGATAAATGCAGAGGGAAGTGGCAACCAACGGCGTAATGGAGATAATTTTTAATTTTGCTTGCACTTTCGTAATGAGGTATTATTTTCTTCTCTTCTGATTTGTGGCCGAATAATTTCAATGCAAAGATACAACAGTTATACTAGAGCTTTTTTGAATGGGCACTAGTGGTCTTTTCTATATCAAGCATATAGTCAATCTCATTGTTCTGGCCTTGGTTACAACAAAAGATAAATTAGTCAAAGTGGCGTGGTCAACTACGCAACTTGATCGAAGGTTCAATTTGCCCTGCACATCTCAGATAAATTTTTCCCCAAAATATGAAATTTAACTTTGGAACATTGCATTGGACTATACCCATTAAGCTGCAAGAGCTAATGAACAAAAACCAGATCATAGGAGCTAAGACTATAGCTAACAGCCAACAACATTTCCAAAAGAGAAGTTGAGTTGACTAGTGTATTGAATAAACCACGATGAGGATTCAGGAGAATAATAATGAGATCAAAGGGAAGCATACGGCAAGATAAAGGGCAAGCGTGCGTGTATGAGAGTGGAAATACGGAGTTTATATGAATCATCTGGACAGGGACGCGCGTGAGGGTACGAGCACAAGGGTACTCTTAAGTGGAACAGGATAGTTACAGAAAAAAGGAGAACCGATAAATCTGTCTAGATATGACAGATAGGGATTTGAGTCGGGGGGATATAAAAGCGAAAAATAAATGTGTTTTCATAGAGAATGTGACTAAAAATAATTTTTGCAAATGCACGGAGTCATCCTTTAAAATAAAATGCAGACGTATTATCGAATGTGAAATTCAAATGGGGTAAGATTTTGTAATACACTAACTTTGTTTCCTCTTTTTACTTTGCCTGTTTCCCTCATACGTCCCACATATCGGAGAGTTCCTCTATTCCCACAGTTTGGACACTTCCCATTATGAAAGCTTTTATGAAGTGTAATAATAAACTTAACGTATATTATACGAGTACATAAAATGGATTCAGAGCTTGACTAAAAATCGTGTTCATTGTAAACCCTAAACCTTGGAGCGGATATGGACATTTTATTGTATTTGAGAACTTGCTAAGGAAGCCTATCATCTTTTATAAAGAATTAGTAAAAATCATTCTTTCCATAAATCCATCAGAGGTCAATTTTTTCAATCTTAGTGTGCAACGTGTAAGACGGCGCTCTAATACTTCCCTTTAGCATTCTATTCTCTTATGTGATTTAAATCGCGGAAATCGTATATATGAATTCGTTGGATTTCTTGGACCTCTCAGTAAAGTTTGTATTTCTTCCCTGAAAACACTCGCTGTGTAATTAAAAGTAAAAATTTTAGACTGAAATACTGTTTTCGCAATTTATTGATTTCAAAATGGTCTTTTAATTATTTCTTTAAGGCATCGGGCTGGATTACCATTGTTTTTTAAACTGTCTATGCGATAAAAAGTTAAAGAGGATCATTCTATCCCTAAAGAGACATTTAAAAAGGTGGTTTGCTTGTTAAGGACTAAAATCTCCCATTTTATTTTTTAAAACTTAATTTTGTGATTAATCACCCGCTTATCTCATTCATATTATTTCTTCATACAATTTTTAAATCAGTGTAGGGTGCGTATGGCGTAAAGTGTAAAAATACATTAATTATTATTGAGTTAGCTTAAGGAACAACCAAAATATAAGTGTCCTCCGATACTTTACACATCCTGTATATTTCACTTAATTTTGTTTCATTACATTAACTTCCACTTCCAATTAGAAATATTTTCTAACTATTATGCAAATTGCAGACCACATGCTTTATAATTAAAAAAATGCACAAGCAACTGATTACTTGGTAGCTTTAAAGATTGGGGTAGCGGCTTCAACTCCAAAATAAATTTGAAATTGATTGTGAAATGCAGTATTACCAAACCACAAGCAATTGCTTGTGATCGCTTGGAAAACAGACATCTAATACCATTCTTACCCAATTTCTTCTTTCATTGATGTGGGTCTCAATTTTTTCTGCGCCAGTCTGGTCTCCAAATATTCTACTCAAATGTGTTCCCTCTCTTGTCCCACCTTCCCAGGAATCTACAGACTAATTCCCTCTCCTTTTCTGCACTAACACCATGTGGCTATCGACTCAGACTCTCCCTGGGTTTTAACGTTTGTCTAGCTATATCAAAACTAAAGTTCCCTCTTTTGAATTAGGACCTGCCTCTGCTTCTCACTAATTGGCAACTTACAAAGGCGGTCCAGGCTATAATAATTCCCTTCAAAACTGATCGTCAAACAGTTAGAACATTCCTAAATATATCAAGTCGTAAAGCTCTTAACGACAAAGAGGCAAGGTCAGGTTTCGAGTAATACAGAAATCCTCCGTTTCATTTTCAAAATTCACTTTCTTTTACATTATTACTACATTGAAAGCTATAGACTATCTTGATCAGATTGTATTTTTGGTTGGACCTTGTGATCACATGAACCAAATAAATTATATTTTTCCTTCCAAAGCTAATAAATAATTCTATTTGGACGAGTGGATTCATAACTTTAAGCTTATAATTTCGGGGTGAGGTTTTTGTGACTGTTGTGAGAAAAGGGTGAGATTTTTCTTATTAAGTACTCAATTCAGAAGAGCGTGTCGTTATTTACCATTAGTTTCTAAAATTTATATCTCTTTATTCGTCTTCCTTGAATTCGGTGACATTCGTTTTGAATTGAGTCAACAATGGAGATTATTTTCTTATGTATGATATTTGAACCACTCTTTTCCTTTGTAAGAATTAAAGCATCCGGAAATTGAACACTTGAAGCTGTCGTTGTTGGATACGTTGGAGCATCTATAATCTTTAAGCACTGTTTTCTCCCCTAAGACCAACTGGATACAATTGGCAGCTTCGCATTTTGCTGTTCTCGTGCGAGTTCCCTTAAGGTGGAGTTTTACACAGAGACGGAAATCGACCATGACATATTGTTAAACCAAGGACTTCCTTTGTTTCTTTTCGATTTGCCTTAGCCATGATTTCGCATGCGCTTCCTTTATACTTCTCGTAGATGACAAGTGACTCGAAAGAAGTTTTTTGAAAATTGGATCTTCATTTCTCTCTGCTTTTAATAATCTGACTATTTTGGGATAATTTATTTATTTTTAAATATTTTTAAATAACCCTTAAGCACACAAGTTTTTTATGCTTGAATTAACTATTTATGCAATAAATTTTGCGAATGATTTAGCAAGATTGGAATCGAATTAATCCGCGAAAAAAGAAACCTTTGGTGACATTTAAGGGAGGAGTGTGCGAAGGTGAGGGAAAAAATGTGTTGGCGAAAGCAGGTGCTACACATACACATGTAGTTGCTATAACACCAAGATTTCGACCATGATACTTAAGTACATACGACCTAATACCAATAATGCATAGCATGCCCCCATGCAATTAGAGGCACGGCAGAAGACACCACCACCACAGTTTTTCCGCTAGTTAGAATCCAGTTCCTGGGATGTGTATAATGAAGTGTATAAATGTAGCCGCTCATAAAAGAGGACAGCTGAAAATATATCCATATTAAATTCAGTCCAATTATTGTTTGCATATATACACAATTTGGACGGGGAGATATAAAGCTGTAAAGGTTCCAATTACCAAATGGAGAGAGGCAAGTAGTTTATGACTTTTTTCCTTGAAGTTATGATTGAAATCAATTTGCCCTTCACATCTGAATACCTGAGAAAATAATTTTCCTTTTAAACTTTTTATTGTGACTGGCTTTCATAAATAAAAGTCTATTTTTACCTATCATAGAAGTCATAGCAAATTAGTTAGAAATTAGAATAGACCGAGTGTTGACAAAACTTCGTCGTCATTGCTACGGAGCTTTTAGCTGATATCGACCGAAATTTGCACATTTGATTCTATTGAAAATTTCTAATCGGTAATCTCAACAAGCACAGTCTACCAAAGAGGAAGGAAAATAAAAATAATATTGCTTTTTTACTTTTATATTCAGTTAATGAAAAGTCTCGGCTAAACTATTCACTGAAAAAGTCCATAAATGAACAGAAGAATAGATTAAGAAATAGGGAGTAAAGGTATTCTTTTGACTGATAAGACTCTAATACGACCATTTAACTTGTTATTCATTTTGCATAATTATCTGATTAATTACGAGACCTCTTCACAAACGACACCTAGATTTATTAGGAATGTATTTGCTGCTTGCTACTAATATATGACGGAAAGTGTATTTATTGGGGACTGAGGGGTGATTTGTGCTAGACGGGTTCCGCTGGCATAACGATAACATATTCATTTAACAAATGCAGACCCGGAGGAAGAAGGAGATAAAGGAGATATCTTTATTTCCTGAAGAGGTTACTCAACCCATAGACGAAATAGATATTTGAATTGATTGGCTATCTAGGTAGCAGTGAAGATATTTCACTACCAAGGACGAGAATGGAAGAACTGTGATCGATAAATCTAGTGCTTAATATAAGAGTTCCTTTTACACATTTCTATGAATTCCACTCGGGACTTTGAAGATATTCGGAACTGGCATGTACCATAATTGAAATAACCATTAGAATAGCCACTTTCATTCCCTAGGCGAGGATTATTGCCGGAACTCATTTACTCTAGCTGGAAATTATTGTTATTATAAATCATTATGAATCCTTTTATTACCTCAGTCTCGCTAGACAATTATCCCAATTCATCTTCAAATAATAATCACGTTTATATCAGTATTTAATTTCCTAGAATCATCTTTATCAGTTAAAATGGAACAAAATTAAAGGTAAATTTGGTGAATTTAACTTTTACTTTTAATTTATCAACGGAATTTGCACACATTTATCATAAATTTTACAACATATGATGTTGTAAAATTTTGTAAATTTTGTAAAATAATGTTTATACTTCCTATCCTATATATCGCTCAGAATTGCAAAACTCCAGGTGTACTTAAATAAATGCTTCAGTCCGATCCCAAAAAGCGGACTTGACTATGTAAGTGTGTAAATATTTATATATATAAATGACTCGTAAGTACTCTGAACCAGCCAAATCTCAGCTCAAAATAAATTTTCTCCCGGAAAATAACTATTTTGGTAAAAGTTATTTAATAAATAGGTCTATTTATTCACATATATTATTAAAAATTTATCAACTGACTCAGGTTTTGTTTAAAGTGCCCTTCCTGATCTCATTTACCCGCTCTGCTTTGCTGTAGGAATATAAGAATCTATTAAAAACAGGTAAGATAGTATCATTCCGTTCCCTCCAAAGTTGAAAAAATGAACTGAAGTGGCAAGTTGACCATCCTAATTAATCACCCAGCCAATACGCACTGGAAATTGCGAACAAGAACTCGTTCAGTCATGAAATTTGAATTTTGGAAAGTGAGTGATGAATTGACCATTAATTAAATACAAACCAAATCACGTCATATTCTCCTACTTTACTTTCGCCATAACTGTATTTTAAAAAGCTTGAAGCGACCAAAAATTTGGCACTGGAAGTTTTTAGTGATCTTTGTACGTGAGAAATAGTGGTCCTGTCAATAGTACAAAAGCATTGTTTACTTTTCTGTGATGTTCCTATTCAGTTGGCAGCTTCGCATTTCACCGTTTTTGTTCGAATTTTTCTAATGTGAGCAGTTTTTTAGAGATGGGAATTGACATTGTTGGCTGCTTAGGTCATGGGCGCCCAGTCGGACCAAAGACTTCCTCATTATTTTGACTTGTTTGCTTTAACCTTGATTTAATGTAAGCTTTCCTTCTAGGTCTCTTCAACAGCTGAAAAAAGGTCTTAGGTAAGGGAACTAAGGAGACTTTTCAAACAACCCAAGGGCAAAGTCTTCTTTGTTAGAACTTGACCTCAGGTTACCCTTAGCACTATTGTGGTAAGGACGTAAAAGATGATTGGTCTTACGAAGACCTCACTTTTACATTTTTAAATAGATCGTGGCATTACAAGTTTATGTTTGGTTCTACATATGTTTCGGATTACGGCATTAATGGGACAACTTTATTTTGGTAATCTGGAGATAAAATGGAGTATTTCCTGGCCACATACTTCATTCGTTACTTTTTTTTTCATTCACTTATTTGAAGATGCATTCATTTTGAGATGTGGATGGCTTTCTCTATGTCAAGGTCCCAAATATACCTTTGATATTTATGTTATAATTTATCAAACTCAGTGTAGCATGTTATGCCCATAGGGAAATAAATTAAGCATGCATGAAATCGGATAATGTCTCAAACCTGTAAAGCTGTTTGGCAGCTGTTTTAGAAATAAACATGATAGCGCAATGAATTTACAATTAAGTGGTGCTAGACCAGTGCTACTTCAAAGATACTCTCATATCAAGGAGTTGAAATAAGTGGAGACTTATGAAATTTAATGTGCATGAAACCTTACCGTCAACCACTGGTGCAAGATTCATTGGTGATCGGTGATAAAAGAAAACAGGCGCTCTCTGTTAACTCTGGCACTTAAGATCAATAGTGACTTAACATCAAAGTTCAAAGTACTAACGGTTAAACTGAAAGGTAAGGATTAGCTTACCTATATCCAAGGATCGAAATGGTCATTCCCGTAGTACGGGAATGTAGTAAATATATTCTTTTAAAGTCCTAAGTCAAATATGGAGTTCTTTATTGGCAAACTTAAGCTTATAAAACACGATTTTAAATGGGCTTTATACAATTCAAGAGTGGGTATTATTGCATAAAAGAAAATTATTACAACTAAAATGAATTGTCTCACGAAACAAATATATTTTTAACAGAGGAAAGACTTGTTACAGATAATTTCGCCTATCAGAATAAGCTCATACTGAGTTTTTTACTGATAATAGAATTCGCCTGGAAATCTTCTAACACTTGACCTTCCGTCTATAAATAATGGAACTTAATAAGGCAATTTGTAATCAATATTAGGCTTAAGTATTGTTGTTAAACAAATGATCGTAGTTGCTTAAATCTTATGCTCAAAACTATGTCTAATTCATTCGGGGTTGCACTTACGAAAATTCGATATTTTCTTACATGATTTCCTTCTCGGATCAGTTATATTCTTTCCAAATTATCATTAGTATCTAGTGTTTACCTTTATTTAAATATAATAGAATTCATTGTATAACATTAGATCTATTTCGAATATTTGCAGATCTTAGAAAGCCTACATCGAATATCCATATTCTACCCCTTTGAATATGACGGCAAAAAATTTTGTGGAATCAAGAGTGCTTATACAAGGTTTTAAAAGAGATGTATGAAAGTGTCCCCACTTGAGATTAAATCAGTAAACAGAACCAGGCTTTAGACTGAAAATTCAACCAGATTAGTTTGTATCAGTCTCTTAAATAACTGCATAATCTGTCATAATTAGTATGTACAGTGAAGTGAGATTAAAGCATATTTCATGGGTTGAAGACGCCTCGTAGAACACACATAATGCTTGATTCTGGGCAAAATATAAATGACGAATTTAAGTTTCTAAGAAAGGCTTTTCGCTTTATCTGAACAAGGGTTGGACAAAGGTTTCTTATATTAATAGATTAACACAGAGCAGACTTAATTTAACCGAAATATTGATTTGGTTTAAACCAACTCATAGATCTGCACATCTGAAGAATTGGAATGGCGCCACCACCGGATTGCTAAGCCTGATCAATTTCGAGTTTAAACCCTCCCCTATCATCAGACGAATTTGAATTGTTTTGTATGATGTGGGGTAATAAAATGCAATATCTAGTAATCTGATCGCCATTAAAGCTATGTCCCGACCGAATAAAACAAAGAGGCTCCAATTGCAACTCGATTTATAAATTTCTGGTTTCAAAATCAAAATTTTCAACTTTCATTTTCATCGGCCCTCAGTAAATGTAAAACTACCTTTAAAAAACGCATTATAGTGCGATATTTAAATCAAATAAATTAAATACAATAATAAAAATACATCGATTATCTCATCTATCTGCTCTTGGCTGCATAAGGAAAATAAAATAAATGGAGGTGGCGAAACCAACAACGTGATTTACTCACCCTGAATATCGTGATCGTAAACTCTCCCAAGAATATGAAATCTGAACAGTAGATAAATACGCAGTGAATCCTTTCTGTTATGGGACTTGTTTGCTGTTCACTTTATACTTTCCCATGGTTAAAATGGGTAGAAGTTTTTTGCGTTGGTATGAACAGTACTGACACTAAGAGATAATTAATTATAGCTAGATTTATAGTAACGTTAAACTTAACCGAGCCGATTTTCCTCTTCATATCTCGAAAGTTGAATTGGTGCATCCAATTTACAAACCCGTTCAATTTCAGATATACTCCATCAAATGCATTAAAATCGATTTGTAAAATGATTGGCTGCAAAAGAAAATTGTGAACCAACAAACGGTACAATTTTTTGCTCAATAGCTAAGGCCCAGTAGATCCAGATATCTCATTTCAAGATAAAATAAACAATGAAACGGAATTTATCCCTAGTAAAGTTTAAATTAAATTTTTGCCTTTCCGTCTCAAACTTCTAAATTGCGTTCCGGTAAAATTCCCTCTCATTATCGTAACATTGAAAGCAACATATCTCCTCTATACAACGCGTATCTTAAATGAGAATTTTTGGTGATCAATTTTTCATCAAACAGGCTTAATAATAGCAATACATTGACTAAAATTTTACTGAGTTAGTCTGCAGCAATAAGCGAAAGGCGGAGGTTTGTACATACCCCCAAGGTCTTCGGGGGAGGGGAGGTGGATGTTCAGGCGATGACCTTGTTTTTCTAAGGGACTTTTACAGCCAGCCACACACAGTGACCTAGTTTAACCCGACAGAAAGAGGATGATTAACCTCCCACAGGTAGATTAAATTTCTTAGTTTAAGGCACGTTTGAGCCCATGAATTTGAGCTATCGTCAAATCTCACGAAGGCAAAATGATTGACTTTGATTTCTTTCAATAAAACTGTAATTATTTCCCCTTCGCATCAGATAAAAAAAATTAGAAATTTTCTAATCCTGAGCAGAATTCACCGAAAGTTTATTAAAAGAGTTCGTTTCCCAAGTGTTAGATTTTCCGACTGTCGTTCCTGTATTGTTTATCTGTGGGAATTAAGTATCCTTAATACTGTTTTACTGGCTATGCCGTCATTTGAATACAAAAAAGGGTATTTTCCCAATAAACTGATGATGAAGAGAAACCTTTCTCTTCTTCCTCTGGGTCTGAGCAACTGTAGCCATGATGGATAGTCTAGATTGTATAGTGCATAGTATACAATCGTATCATATTTTTATATTAGTGGCAACACAGATGCACGTTAGCTTTATATTTAATAATGGATAAATCAATTAATGATCAAACTTTTTCCACTTTCCCCATCTATTTGAAAGTGCACTGCATATTCTCCTGTATAGCATACGTCAGATTTCCACCATTTGGTAATAGTCGGCAAACGATTAAAAATCGGGCAAAGTCCTGCTTCCTGTTTTATCGAAGGAACTATGTTATCTCACTTTCTCTTGCGTCTGTTGCAGTAGTGTCACCCCGCTCTCCCAGTAATTTCTTATCAGGATGGTTATAGAAGGCTAAATATGAATAAGGTGAAATGTGGGGGAGAGTAAACATTTTAGTTAAAGATTAAAATATTAACTGCACTTTGACCACAGCAAAGACTGTCAATCACAGCTATATCTAGGACTAGAAGAATTACTTATGGTGACTTGCAACCAGATATCAGTATGTACATTTTCACGTCAAACGGCCAGTCAATTTAAAGAGGATTATATTCAATCACATAGACCACCCCGGAGCTGTGTTAGCTCTTGACCCCAATAATCTAACATCTGTCAAGCGCCAAAACAATCATAAATGATATTAAAAGTCCTGCAAAATTCAATGCGTAGAAAAAGGAAGGGGAAACTTTTATCTCAAACCACTTTATTTGCGCATCCAAATTAAAAGTCAACATACATCACACATTTTCATATTAATCTGGTTCATATGTTGAAAAATATACCCACGGTTCCTTTGGAAGTAAAAAGCAAGTAGGTTCTATAAGGGATGGAGAGGGCGAAAGCGTTGGTGTCTTGGGATGTCAGAGCTCTCAGTGGGTTGGAAAGGAATGGAGGGTTTGGGATAGAAAGAGTGGGAGCTGTTGAAAGAACTACTTTCGTAAAATTATGTAAAGTAGAAGTCCCAACAAAATGACAAATATTATGCTGAGACAGACAACAGAGGCTATAAAAGCATTGGTATCAAGTTTTATCTGAGGGGAGGCGCTCTCTATCATTCCGGTAGCATCGATAGTGTAGCCCATTGCCCAGCTTACGATGGCATTATTGACCTAAAATTTTAATGAGAGCAATTATTGATTATCTATTAAATCCATCAGCAACTTTTGGTGAGAACAATACCGATTATTTTATGAAATCATAAAAGTAAAGTCCATAATAATCAGCAGATACTTTTGATGAAAATCAATGGATTTTTGAAAAGGGCTAATCAGCAACCTAATAAATGCTCAGAAATATCGGGAAAATTACCATCTAATGTTCTTAAATGTATAGGTCATATGGTTATTTTGAGATCTCAAAGGAAGTACACTGTAGACTAGCTTTATAAAAGAGGATAATAAACATTAAGAATAATAAATGGTATTCCCTAGAACCTAATCCACAAAATCGCATATTATAAATGTCGCATAACTCTCTTGTCCAGCTGGCAACATTACTTGAAAAAATTAATGATTCGATGTAATCTGGTCGTTTTTACCCTTTAACTCGGTTTTCTTTCTATTTTCTCGATATGTGCCATCCGAAATCAATAAGCATGACGGGTTCTATGTGTAAGATGATCGGAAAGTAACTGCCTATAAAGATCCCCGGAAGCTAAAGTATTCAAAGTGATGTATTAACACTATGAACTTCGTAAGTGCTTGTTCGTATGCAAATGTGTTGAAGAATCATTACAGAAGTATATGTCAGGGTTGGTGAAGAGGTTGTCAAGTACTGTTAGACAGAACTCAATGTCACAGATTCTGTATAGATTCTATGTATTCTTCATATAGTTTCTTTTTCTATAATTAAATAATTTACAAAAAAATCATTTGACTTTAATATCAGGGTTACTTTTCAAGCATCCTGTAGTCGTAGCAATAATATGTAGGATGAATCAGACTTTACATTTTGGTAAACGTCTATTCAAGCTGCTTTATAAAAACAACACATTTCTCTGATGGAGAGAAATCAAGAATTTTGGTACGAAAAGAGTGTTGTCTTACAAGTGGGACAGCATGGCTTTCACCTTTCAAAAGCAGCACAATTAGCGGAAGTAATAAAGTGCTAACACTCTAAATTTACGATAAAGCTGTTCAGCCCCGGCCAATATGTCTGGTTCGCCTGTAAGTCTTACCAAATTGTTACAGAGTTAGTGGTAATTAAGTTTACGCCGAAGCCTGTAATCTTTGCGATTTTCTTGTAGTGATAAGAATGACCGGTCAGTATGGTCGATATAGATATACCAAAGAGTGGTCAGGATGGTTCTCAAGCAGAAAAAAATCTCTTCTTCCCATATTCTTTGAAATTATGAAGAATATAATTTTCCAAAGAAGAGACGAGTATATTTTAGGAGCATAAAGGTTTATTTTTAATAAACCAGTGTTATAATCTTGACTTACTTTGTCCTCAAATGTTATTTTTTTCCAGCTTTCAGATTCTTCGAAGCCATAACCAGCCAACAAAGTTTCAATATAGGCACCATCGAAGCAATATATATACGTGTATTTATCATACCCCGGCAATTTTTTAACCTATTGAAACAAAAAAACCCTGGTAACTATCATGTGAAATAGTAATTAATAAGTAAACCATTCGTTCAACAGTTACGTACATCCGCATATGGCAATTTGCAAAATTTGTCCACCTGTGCCCTATAGTCAGTCCGAGTAGTGCTTTTATTGTAGACGCCAAAGAATTTTGCCGAATATGTAAATCCACTAAAGGCCTGAAATTAAAAATACCTATTTTCGAATTCATGTTTTTAATGAAAGATACCTTTTAAAACACTTTAAATTATATCAATTTACGATTTTGAAAAAATTATAAGTATCACTTTTGGGATAAAGTAGCCACTCTTTTGATAGATAACAAATATAATAATTTACTAGAACAAAATAAGACATAATTTTAAAGCTAACCTGCATTACTTACAAGAAAATTTCCTCGTAACGCCGGCCGGTAAATGTCACCAAACATGCAGGGAGTTTGGGAGCATGTCTTAGAGGGAAACATCATTCGAACAAATTCTCTGCATTTATCAGGATCTCCCGTACCATAGAAGGTAATATCACTCGGAAGGCCCTTGAACAAATAAAATAATTTGTTTTATATGAAATACTTGATATGACCACACATCTTTCATTATAAACTTTGTTCCTGCATTAACATGTGATCAATCAAGGAAATAATCAACAAAGTACTGCGATCATTCATAGCGTATCTACAGCTAACTGCATAGCATACTCACCTTAATCTTTTCGGTCTCGACCGGCTTGAACATCTTGGATTCTGAATCTACTTAATGGCAGATCTGCAGTAAACTTTCACTATGCAACCACCTCTCTATCCATAGACGTGGAGAAATTTAAACATTTTCTGGATATAAATCCGTTCGAGCGACACAAACACTCATACCAAATAACTACATTGTTACTTATTCTAAGTTCACATTATGTTAAAAACAAACCGAAACACTTTAGAAAAATTGACGTTATCAAACATTTTTCTCAACAAATCACCTAACGTGGCTGCACGAATATTAAAATTTCCATTCTTATCTGATTCTTCTTGGACTCGATTGTACACACTTGACCTCTCAGCTTAACTCCAGTCAAAAGGCTTTTAATTCAATACAACTGCTAACTAAACCACTATCATGGTGCAGTTACTTTTTTCAAAAAACATTTGACAGAAAGACCCCCCTCAACTGAAGATTACTTCAATAAATCTCACAACTGGACTTAAAATTACTAAGAAATCTTACCATAGGTTTCGTTAGAGCTGATCCTACAAGATCGGAAGCGTATGTTCCAGTGACGCATTGATCATCGAAAATTGGCGCTGTTTCAATCGTAATATTTTTATCCATATTAAGGCATGGGTTTTCAATAGGTTTATGAGGCTAAAAGAAGAGTGATTTTGTAAAACATTTTGCATTTATAATATCGCATACGTGGATATTACTACTAGGGCTAAAGAGAGAAAGATGAATGGCTTACGTCAGCAGCATTACTGTTATTGACAATAATTTGAGCCCAGACACGCTTTTCAGCTGCAGATTTCCCATAACACAGATAGCTGTAGCTGTATATCGTATAGTCGTTTCCAAAGAGTCCTCGAGTTGAAGTATGCGGGGCGTTTACATCCTCGGATACGAAAGCTATTTGAGTGCTAGCTCCTCCAAGATCTAGAGATCCCACAGTCTGCAGTTGATCAACCGGTGAACTTTGTTGCTGAAATGAAAAGAAACCTTTCATTTAATCATTGTCACTTAAAATAATTCTTTTACAGAAGGAAATTTCGTACGATTTAAGATTTTACTTATTACGAACAATAATAATTAACACTAGGATTAATATTTGTCCGATATTCATGAACCACTTAATGAGCTAAGTTTTTCAATGAATTTCTACAGATTCTAGCATGACTGGTGAAAATAATTTACAAAAAAATTTTTTCTAACCCTTAATTTCCATTAATAATAATTCTCAATACGATTGGAGTTAAATATCCGAAACACTCAATCATGATTATATTTCAAAGGGAGATGAGATGAAAAATGGTTCAATCACAAACTATAAAATCGTTTAATAAGAAAATTTTATTTTACAATAAAGATAATTGGCAGTCAGAACAATGGAGGTGAGATCATCATAAAGTTATCAAGTTGAAAATGAAATATATAATTATTATTGCAGTTCAATAACAGGAATATATCATCCATAATTTCATTTAATTTGAAATGATTGACGTATTCAAAAAAATAAAATACACTGCTGCATTCAAAAATAATTACGTCTGTTGGTTCATTGACATCAATTTTACCAGTTAAATTTTGGTGTGATAAGAGGAAAATATGGAGTATTGGAGCATTGAAAACTTGAATCGATATTAACTTCAGACAATGTCAACTTACGTCACCAAATTTCCCGAGAAGATAATTGACCGTGATAAAGGCGTAAATTCCTTCATCTCGTCCACTCATAACTCGAACGTCCGAATAAGGATTTCCCAGCTTCAAACCAGTTCGAGGTAAATTTAGTTGAAGTACTTCGATTATCGCTTCAGACTTTAATGGATTTTCTAGGCTAAAATACAAACAAACAATTTTCATTTATTCATTATTAGAAATCTTAAGCTCAGAAATAAAGGAAGCATGTGATTTCAAATGAACAAAGGGAAACTCACTCTAATAGACGCATTCCGGCAGTAGCTGCAAGATACTGATGTGTCCTTGATTGTTGGTCGGACGGAATACATGCCTTGACTAGATTCGTGATATTTGGTTCCAACTTATTATATGCCTCCTTGGGGTCATTTTTGTAAGAGGAAATTCCAGGGCCTAGTAAACGAAGAAGTGATTTTACGTATACAAGTACAAGAAATTTTAAAATATGTGTGAGTAAAAGAAGAAGTCACAATTTGCATTTTACGTTTGATATACAACAAAATGCCTGGTTGCTAAGATAATACCAGGGAATTTTCAATATCACTTAAATATGTGTGAAGATATTAAACAGTTGTAATAATTTTTTTTCAAAGGGTATTTAAATTAGGCATCATGCATGTGTATATTTTTATATGTTAGAACGTTGAACCTACTGACTTTATCTGTGCTTAATTCTCGCACGTAGCCATTATCTATATAAGGCCAATCTTTCCAAGTAAAAACAGATAATTTTGAAGAGGTGGATCCCGCATCTATCAACAATGCATACTAAAGCAATGGAAAAAAAACATTCAGATTAACTATGTATTTTAAAAACAATTATAACACACAAAAAGTAATTAATGCGAATGTTTTCCAACAACTTACGGCGTTACTTGGATTGCTTGCAACAACATATAGCGCCACCAAAATAATAATTATACACAGAATTAGTACAAGTAAGCCGATTATAGTATATTTAATGCAGCTTTTGTCAAAATATGGGCCCTTTATATCTATAAGCAAAACGTAAAGAAAAAGAATTATATTAAAAGTTTAAAAGTTGTTGATTAAGAAACACAAAACTCAATACGGTAAAAATGTCTAACTCTGAAGTTATACAAGCAAATTAATAAATATAAAAAATCTTACCCATTTCTGATTTTATATTTGATTTTCAAACCGTGGTGAAAGATGAAAAAATTGGAATTTAAGAACGTTCAAAGTAATTGGAGGAAACAAGATTATTGTAAATGACTATGGGAATTACATATAAATGTTCTAATTTTAAGATTCAGTATTGCTTTTAAATTTCTGAGAGTCTCATGACCTCAAATTGTCATCTAAATGGCTATTTAAAACAAAGCTCATTGATAAAATTATTAATTAATCAAGACGATATTGTTATATTCTGAAATTAAATTCTATAACGGTATGATAATGGAATTGAGAATGAGAATATTAGTAGAGTCGTGTAACGAATACATTCAATAAGTGAACAAGCGTCATTATTGTTAGGTAAGGTTAATAAAATCAGCAAATATTGATAAATCTAAGGTTATATGTTGATAAATTGACAAATATTTTGCGTAGATTTAAATTATCAGAAAATTTTATTTCATCGGGTAATATTTAAGGATAATATTGTCATATTTACAACTCTAATTATTTACACATTTTAAGCTGTTAACATATTACAATTGAGCTATAGACCCTTAAATTAAATGGATAAAGTACATTTCTATATTTGGTTACAATCGATGATGATCCAAAGTGTGTGACTAATTGAAAATGTGCTAACCCCAAAATATATTTTAACCTTGATTATAATTATTTAAATAGATCAGCATGTCTTGACTTGCCATTAAATTAAATATATTGCGTGAGTCATGAAAGTCAGAATAATTACAAAATCACTTTAAATTACTCATGAAAGTGTGAATAAAGTGGAAAAATGAGATATAAAATTTCTATAATATATATTAATAACTCTGTCTGTTTTCGCTATAGAGGACAAAATTGATGCTTCCTTCAATAAAATAGGGTGGATTTTCTAACTACCACTGAAGTAATCTAACGGCATGAGTGTTACGGCTCATTCCCTTGATACTGTGACACCTCGTACTGTGATCGCGTCCATAAATCATTTAGCATGTCATTATAGCAAGCATAACACAGACATAAGTATTGAACGTATTTTCAATAATGACAGACATGACAGATTCCAAGGAATATTCTCAGGGACCATTTTAATATTTGGCGTTTGCATATCCTTATTGCTTCGAGATGATGTTTGACATGATAATACCCAAAGCAAAAAGTCATCTCATGAGATTTATCGACCTTTTGCCAGTATGTTATTGGAGTTATCTGCGCACTTTTGTGAAATATTGGATCGGCGTCGGAACGATAAACCAAATATAGAAAAATTTTTTATGTACTAAGTGACAACTTACATTCTAGAATTCGAATTCCACGATTCTTCCCAGGATTGCAGTAAATGCTTGTATATGATGTTCAAAACCTATTGGCAAGTATTATTTAATCAAGGAGACTCCGTCTTGCCGCTTTCCTTTAATTTTTTCTTCGAATGGCTGAGAAGACGTTATGATCTGCACTTCTTTGTGATACGTTAGAGACGACCCTTAGATGTCACAAGAAATTGCACTAATAGGAAATACAATCCCAAAACACGAAGCATGCTTTCATATTGATAGGTCAATTTATGTTATCCGACACTTAAAATGGCAATATAAATAAATTGGTTTCAATGAAGGAGATTTAAAAGGTGGAAAACAAAGTGGTTTCTGAAATTTATCCATTTTAATCCTACAAATGTTACAATCAAATAACAAACAGCGCAGTTTATTAGCGCCACAACTGCTTAGGCTCTTTGATCAAAAAGTCTCATTTAAGATGTGATTTAAACGTTATAATCTGCTCTTCTCTGTAGGATAACGTAACGGACTCTTAGATTCCCTAAGATATTGCACTAGTTACAAATACTTTCCCTCTTATTCGAACGAAATTATTCACATTACGTTTGCAAATAGCGCATAATATAAATGGACCAATCGATATGCAAACGTGTGTCTTATTGTGATATTGTGTTTTATATCGTTTTGTATTGTGGCGTTGCCGGGTCGTATTTGTCGGTTACGGTATCCTACAAAGAAGAGTAGGTTACAACAACAAGAAAAATTTGTTTGTTTCAAATCTCTATCCGATGTTTCATGTTATCTCAGTTGTGATTGAGAGTTCGTTGTCCCAAAGTCATTTTTGGCTGCTTTAGACATTTAAGAGTGTTGCAAATCCTTTTATCTAAGTTTAGGAGAAAGTTGAATAAAATTTGTGTAATATCTCAGATTTTTTGAGCCAAGTCTTACATTTGTTGTAAACATTTGTAACCCCGTACTTCACAAATAAGTTCAGAATCAACCAAGTAAAAATATTGTGTGGTGGCATCATCTCTGTATGCAGAGTTACAGGATTATTAGTTTGGATTTGTTGTTAGTACAAATCAACCTGTCTCAGCTTAATTCCAACAATTTTTTTCTACATTTTGGCCTTTCGTCCACTGCATAACGTTAATATTTGCTTTTAAACACACCTCAGTTATTGCCAACAGGTTATTTACTCCCATTAATTGGAAAATGTGACGACCCAAACTTCAAGGCAAGTGTCTTTAAGGGAAACATTCTCCAGATACGAAAGTGTCATATAGCAATCTGCTGGTGACACCAAGCTTATGTTACACCGATTGTGTTAACTTTTGTTTTTAGTATAACAGCGAAATTACTATGCTTTTATTATTCTCTCCTGTGAATATTTATACAGAGACTCACTTCGTAAGACGAACAATTTATTTTGGTGAAAAATATAATGTCCTCTCTTCTCAATAGTTCTTTCAAAAATGGTTTCAGTTTGTCAGCATACATTGATTTGAAATCGTCTCTTCCGATTTTAAAACGCTGTTGCGGGCTTATGCTTCAACTTTCACTTCGTATTCCCCAAATCACTAAATCAACTGTTAGTCTTGACAAATTCTCGCTAATTTCCTATTTTCCTCCTAACTTTCTAAAGTTTTGATCGTCAAAATGAATTTCTTTCCATTGTAGTTAATTCTAAAAATATACTTGAAATTCAGCGAACATCGTCAAGAAGTGGATTTTTTCACTTGGAAATGGCCTTTTTGCATATGAATGGGCCATTATTGGGTTGCATGCATAAATATGACTTTATTCACTTTTGTATCTACGTAACCCCCCAACTGTAAAACAGGTTTTGAGAAATTATGCGCGTCTGTATGTGAAAATTTAGTATGAAAATTGTTTGTATGTTTGAAACGTTAGTCTCCAGATGTTTCTCGTTATGTCAATCCCTTGCATAATATCTTATCAATGTGACGTATTATTAACGGTAAGCCTTGATTTCCAAACCCAAATCATGTCTATTCTTTTACAAAATAGCTTTTTAAAACTTGCCAGCATCCATCCGAACAGAAATGAGTCAGTTAGATTTTGCTAACATCCGTTAGTCTACTTTGGAAGGGCTTGACGGAAAGAAAGTCCCAAGTAAAAATAATAAAATTTAATAATTGAAAATCTTTAGTAAACATTCGCTGATGTATCTGTCTATTTTACTGTGTCTAGAAAAAAGAATATTGATCTTACTAGATTAGCATCTAGTTCTATTAGAAATTTTATTATAGAAGTAATTCTGCTCGATTGTATTACTGATTATCTGTTTTAGAGTTGAGTCTTTCCAACATCCTAACGGATTTATGCAGATTTATCTTTCATTTCAACTTTTTCGAGCTTAAATAAATGACAAAACTCTGGTGGGTTTTTCTGTCTTGTAGATTGCAATTTCACTTCCGTTTCTCTCTAGTGCGAACTAACCGCATGCAGGCTGAATACAAATTTTAATGCTCCTTCTTCTCTAAATCTTGCTTTTCTTATGCCATTTCTCAGGTAGAATTTATATCAATGTGTTAAATTTAAAGTCCCATTATTATTGGATTTAAACTTTATCGTAGCACTTTTATTATTAACGAAATTCTACCGGATGTAGTTTATTATAATTACAATAATAACAGTCTTTAAAAGAACATTGCCTTATCTTGATTAACAGATGAACAAAACGTGTATGGCTTCTCGGTTGAACTTTTATTTCTTATATACTTATCTGTTAGTAGATTCAGCTGAGTCAGGAATAAAAATGTGAGTCCAAAAATAGCGTTTTACACTCTGTTGTCTTCTAAAATGCACAAGTCAAAATTATTAGATAGTTAAAGTTGGGTGAATTGTAACGTTTGATAAAGTTCGATAAGTTAGAGCTTGAATGTTAGACTAAAAAGTATTGTGCAACACGGTTTGGAAAAAGGGACACCTAAATAATTTTGTAAACAATCTCATTGCAAAATTTCTTCAATTCACGAATCTGCCGAGAGTTTGTCCATCTCCTACTTTTAGGTTTTACGCTGTACCGAGATGCATTAGTGAAGTAAAAGTTAGCTACTTCAGTATTTTTTTCTTTGGCGGCCCCCAAGCCCGACATTCCAGTTCTAAATAGAGAGATAGAGGCAGGGAATACGCACAAGTCGGGCACCAAACGAACCTCAATTATGACCTTGAGATATACAAAAGAAGCCAATTATGTAAATATAAGGGAAACATAGCGGATATAAATAAGTATAATAATTACGTCTCATCTCTGTTGTGGTAAAAGTGTAAGCTGTGGAATGTTATATAAGATGACCTCTCTTCTCAGTTATCGGACAAAAATGAATTGAAGTGGCAAGATCAACCCTTCTTGATTAAATAATACCGGTCAATTATGTACTTAACATCATAAACAAGCATTCGTTGTACTCCAGGTAACTAATTGTAGAATTTGAATTTTGAACGTGAACTGCCACTTCTTAAATATTATATAACCCGAATCCAAAATTAAAGCGAAGTAAGACTTTTCGGATTAACATCCACAAGTCGCAATATCCTACTAACTGAAGTGTTTACAATTTCATAAAAACGTTTTATTTTTTGTCAGAAGAACCCGCTATAACTCAAGTATAGTACTACAATTAGCTGCATGCTCAAAAGGTTTAAATCATCCCATCGTTTATCGTGAATTTTAACACTGATTATCATGTAATAAAATGTTATTTTGGAAAACAAAACTTTGCTTCACACAAAAAAGTCTTTTTTTCTCTCCTCTTGCCGTTTACTATGTTATTTTTCCTTGACGTTTGAACTAAAGAAGTCTTTTAAGTGCTTTCTAAAATAATTTTTCCAATAACGTCTTAATTGAATGTTTTATGCAAAATTATTTTCTACCTTTTGTGCTTTCTCAAACTGAGTGCAATCGCTGCATTTATCCCTCATATGGCGAAATCAATTATCGATTTTTACTCGCACGTCGATTATTAAGACTCGTGATGCCAACACACGACTCCTGCTCTTTCTCCCTCTCTCCCCATCGTTCTTCATCCTGCTCCTCGTCTTTCTTCGCTACCCTCCTTTTCTCTCTTACTCTCTCGCATTTCAATCGTTGCTATTGAATGCACTCTTGCTCACTCTCGACTCCACACTCTTGATCTGAGGATTGCTGTTGTCGGTTGTTGGCCTTAGCTCTTAGCCTCTACAGTGGAAATATCATACGTTTTCATCCCTATTTTAGTCTTACAAATTCTTCATTATTACCACCATTGATTGTTCCGATGACTGCCTCGCCATTTTTAACCCGTTTTACAAACTCTTTCACTCACAACTGTATTTTCTATTCATTGTTCAAAATTCAATCAATTTTATAATGATTAGAAAAGTTGGGCGCTAGTGCCGACCCTTTTTCGCAATATTGCTGAGCTTTTTCCGTATTCATTTGTGCACAAATTAACTTTCTGTCTAGAGGAATTTCGAAGAAAGCTAAGACCGTCTTATGCATATTTCACTTCTTAGATAACTCATTTACTGTTTTAATCTCCTGAACAAGGAAAAGAAGAGAATCAAGGAGAGAATGAAATGAATTCTACTTCTACTTTCAACAACAACAATAATAATTTGGCAATTATATTCTCTACGTAATTTCTAAGCATTCATCTCATTACATCTTCAACAGCAGATGGTTGTAATTTTTATAAAAACTGATTAACAAATTTCTGCAAATGCAATTTATTCATATAAAATCACCCTAATTATGTGCTCCTCATTTGGTAATTATATTAGGATGTTTGACAAATCTGACAAAACCGAGAAGAGTTTATTTAATAGGGTTGCCTGAATCGAACTCTTCAAACTTATTCAAGCTGTTAAAATGCAGATGGCTAACCGTATCACCCGCTTCATTAACTTCTGAATCCAAACATTAATGACCGGCTTGTTTTTATGTATATCATTTCAACCTATTATTTCGGAGTAAAACTAGAAGACTACCAGGTGTAGTAAGATTTAGATGGACAGTTTGGAATTAAGGTGTGAGCACTTAGCGATATGAAATTTTAAATGGAGGTCTTATTTCTAACAATTATTTGAGTCCCCCAAGGAATTTGGTAGGCATGCTGAAGTAAACGGGGCGATAAGATCCAACCGACTAAAAGCGGTTGCGGTTATGGACAAGTTGTCAGAAAATGCAAACTCGAATAATTTATTGAAGGTCAGTCATGGCCAACTATTGATTTGATTCCTCTTCAAGTTAAGCCCATTTCACTAGCTCAAATTGCTTTAGAAATCCATAAGCAATTCGATTTCGAGGCATCCATTGGTGCTTACAAAATTTCAGTAAAATAAGGAATGGTGAACAACCGGAAGAAATAAGAGAACTCTTACAGCTTCTTCGCAGATAACTAATATTAAAAGACTAGGGCTTGTTACAGAACAAACGAGATGATCAATGTACCTTAGAGTGAGCAGATTTCAATTAAATCCAATATAAGCACATATTTTAATTATATTTTATACATTTTATGTGAAATTTGCATTAAATTATATTTTCAAATTAAATTTAAAATAGTTCCACTGACCAAGATAATATCCTCCTTATCCCCTTAACTATGTAACTTTTAAATTGTTTTCTTTCAATATTTCTGAAACACAACAAAATATGGTGCAAATGCAGTTGAGAAGGAGTCCATTTCTCGCAGAAAAATCTTGAGAAGTTTTTCATTCTGAAATCACGTTTTATGACCGGTAATCAAATTATCCATTCAGCTCCGCGATAAGTATCAAGCTAACAATAATTTATAAGTGGATTGGTCCGGAGAAAGGCACTTAAAACCCCCTCTTATCTCCAGCTGGATCACGCATAATTGATAACCTCCCGCTCCTTTTCTTAAGTTCTCGCGTAAATGACCCATTTATTGCTCAATGTAGATGCAGACTTTTAACATTTTCTTCATGAAAATTCATACCAGCACTTCAAGACAGAATTGGGATACAGGTATAAGGAGCCAGTAGGATTAAGTCCTTGGGATCTCATGATTGGCTGATCGGCAATTCAATAGTCATGGTCACAATCAGCATTCGGGTGCGCAGTGCCCCTGAAACACACTCATATTGTGGGTTCGTATCTTCTCCATTGTCCCACTACGGAATGTAAACAATTATTGAATTATATTTCCGCATATCGTTCGAATTGAACCGATCAGAGGATAACAGAGCGTCCGCTCCCCTGCATTCAGCTCATCAGTCTGTTATAACTGGCCAAACTGTTTATGAGAACTAACCAAGCACGCTTCGCATTAGAACCGCCTTGGGTAGTGAATTGCCCTTTACGTTTAAGTTTATATCATTTCTATGTAATATAGGGGTACCTTGATCACTAATTTTTAGGGATACTCATAAGTTCAAAGTAGAAAGACTGGTGTAATTGCAGTCAAGGCTTTATTGGTATATAACAGCAATCAATGTATTCAGACGGGTAGTGAGGGATGTGAGTCGGTGGTTATCGTTAGACACAGTGTGTTCTGCTACGCTGCACACAACCGTGTGCCCAGTTGTGTGATAGTCAGAATGAGTTGACATATATACTTATAGCCGTTCAGTAACCAATCATATATGACTGGAACATTGAGCAGGCAGACCGCTCAAAGACGAGTGACAACATCAGCATTGGACGAGAAAAGAGAGCAAAAGAAAAAAAGGTATAACCTGAGTCAGGTGAATCCAAAGTTAAGTTCAGGCGACTCAGCTAATGATTTCTGCGGTTTTCAGTCGTGAGGAGTCTTTGATATTGGAATAGGCATTCAGATCATGTTGAGTCGCAGTAGAAAATTATGAAGAAAATATTCGTCAGAAATGCTTAAGGTCAGGCTGACTCATCACGGAAGATATTCAAATGATTTTAAAATTGGAGCGACTTATAAATAGGAGGAAATCTAATTAAAAGTTGCAATAGAATATCAGTTGGTATATATTATTTTTATGCTAGTGTAAATACAGTCAGTAATAATTTACCAAAAAGATCTTCACAACACATCTTAATTCGCAGGAGTTAATGCTCGCAATGAAAGGAGATTGTAAAATAAGATGGAAATGTAAATGTCGTAGAACTTATTTCCACTTCCTTTCCATATACGTAGGTCGGCACGTTTTTTCCTAAACTTCGTGTGATTTGAGTCAAATCACAAAGTTTCCACGGTATGTTCTGAATAAAAAAGTTCTCTCATAATAAAGTTATGTGGACGGTGGCCACATAGAAGGAATAAGGCAAGTCACCCATGTCACTTGGTCAGTACGAAGGTGGCCGAAAGCCTGTCAACCATTTCTAATCACTAGGTATTGATAGATATCTGTTGTCTATCTAGTCCAGATAATCCAGTCCAGATATAAAACATCCATCTTGGGGAGTCGAGGCAACACCTTTGGTCAGTCATGATATTGTCTAGTATCTGTGCATTTCTTTCAAGGACCCCTGAAAGGTTGTCCGGTATTTGTTTTGCCCACGTTAAGGTCAGCTAAGTAGTAAAACATACGAAAATTATGTTTTGAGGGAACTATTATTTTCTTATAGGTAGCACGCCCGCTCGTAGATTTGATCACCTGTCCGCCTTTGTTGCGAGATCAATAGGCAGAGGAAGGGGATGCCATCGGGTCCTAGTAGTACATTGGAGAAAATATCTTGATTGTTTCTTTCGCATAGTTGCATTACATCAGGAGATCATAGGCTATTCGGGAGTAAGAGAGCTGTGTAGTATAGAACACAAAAGAGTAATAGCATCAAGACTATTTTTAAAATGTTATCCTTCACACTTCGATAAATCAAATCCTCTT
>CAADRB010000259.1:0-12024 GCA_900708905.1 Hymenolepis diminuta
CTTCTGTCACCGAAGCCTCCTGAACACTTCTCGTAGCGATTCAACTAAAAGAGTAGCATTAAACCGGCATTAAACTAGTGTCTTCTTCTCCTTTTCAGAAGTTCGTCAGATGGTTTCACGACGCAGTAGAGCAGGTATGCGGTCAAATTTGCCCTCCTTCTAACTTTTCCTATTTCCACCTCCATAAGCAACTTAAATAAGCCTCTTCTTTCTCTAACTTGAGCTAACCTGCGCGAGAGCGAAATAACTTGCAGGTCTATCAGATGCTAACAATTTCGAGCAATTGTCAGTCTCTAATTTGTTATACTTGACAATCCTTTTAGTTTCCGAAAAACCGCCAGAAAGAGTCAGTTCTAATCTCTCCTTCTTCGAAGGTAAACAAAGTGGAAATATTAAAATTAACAGGTGAAATTTGTATTGCAATCTAAAAATACTTGTCACCTAACACTCAAATCTCACCTTCGGGATTCTTGTTTTATTCTATTCACTTCTACTCTTACAAATGTTATAATTGACAAGTTAACTGAAATGAGTATGCGTACTCGTGGGAAGTACTTGGTAAGAAAGTAAGTCAAGGGAAGGGTGACCCCGTGGAGGGAGTTAAAAACACCGATGACGCAGAAGTCGATAGACACATTCGCCGAGCGAGAAGTTACTAACGTGATGACCATCGGTACGTATTGAATGGGCAAGTGGGCAAGTGGGCATGAGTGAGAGGAGTTTATCTGGAGATGCCTCTTGTGAAACTTTGTCAATTTGAGAAGTAGAGCTAGGTATCTCTAAAGATGACTCGTATGATCTCCCACATTGATTAATACTTAGAGACGACGTATCAATCAGAGAAGTTTCAGAGTGATTATCACTGCACAACTGTATGAAGCATATAATTGACATGTATTAAGTGTTGTGCGTTCTTCGGTGTACGCCGTTGTGAGTGCAACATAGGACGAACTTTTGAAGAGGCGTGTTGAATGAGACGAGAGTTCCATGGAAGTTAGAATCACTCATTATGAATCTGCAATGTTATAAGACGACCTCTCGAATCTACCACCTCATAATCAACGCCCTTAATATTGGGTCTTCTAACGAAATTTCAGCAAACTTCAATAATACCCTTGCAAATAGGTTGCCTTCATTTAATATTATTTACTTACCATGACCTAACCCCAAGCTAATAATTTATCACTCATTTTGATTGGGCATTTGGAAGCGAAAACAATGAAGCAGAAAATAAATGTGTTGCCACGTATTCACTATGTTTCATTTGTAGAAACCATTCTGCCTGGACCAAATATGCCTCTGCAACACTTCCTGCCTCTTCGTTATGAATGTATGAATTTCGTACCAAAATGGCCTCTTTCAACTGCATTTTGTTCACTTGATCGGAAGATGGTTGAGTAGTGACTAGTGACTAGTGACTAGTGACTAGTCTAGTGTCTATTGGAACTGCACGAAGTGGGTGACAGAGTATTTGACATAGCAAATACTCTGGTGGCAAAACTGGCAGCAGCGCCAATGTCAGCGGAGGAAATGAAAAAGCTGTTTAAGGGCTGGAGGCTGAGTCACACATGTGGACTCATGCGGCATGAAGTAGGTGGACAAGATAGATAAGGGAATAGAAAGAAGAAGTACTTCTTATGAGTTCAAGTTCAAGATGAGTACTTCTTCATCTCAACAGGCCTCAGGGACAGAGGTATTTGAGAGCTCTCCACACTCTTGGAACCGTGGTTGGAAGGTGATTGTGTGGTGGTGGTGGTGGTGGTGGTGGTGGTGGTGGTGGTGGTGATGGCACACAATGCATGCATGCCGGTTCTCGAGAACGTGGATTTGCATTCCTTTTGTAATTTCACAAACCAATTCAAATTAGTTAGATAGGAGTAGGAATCATGCACATGGAATTGACCATCTTTAGAATGACAGATTTGTACATTTGTTATCCATGTATATTTTCGAATCACGTCTAAAATAACTACAGAAAATTGAATTACCAAAGCTTACACACACTGTACACGTCTCTATCCTTCCGTTCGCTCCACTTGGAAGTGTCACTAGATTCGTTTATTAATTCACAATTTGGAGTTATTGGAACTATTCTGGTAGAAGGAGAGAAGAATGAAATATCGACTGATGCCAAACATAGGTGCTTAGCCATTCGGTGTGAATTCAAAGTGGGGACAACGAGAGCCTAAGAAAGTGCACCCAAAAACATGTTTATTTGTAAATGGGTTGATTCATTCTCATCTTTTTTCAGCTGAATGTGAACTTTGCTCCAACTCGGTTGACTCTTACTACGGTTAGTTCACTCTTGCATGTATTTATTTACTGACATGATAATACCACGTGTAATCATATGAGCCACTTGCTGTAGTGATCTGTAATGATTAAAAGTCTTTTGGTGAAGTTTAGATGTCCAAGTAGGCCTATGTGTTAGCCTTTGTTTTGATTATAAAGTGTGTGTGTGTGTGTATGTGTGTGTGTGTGTGTGAAGCATTTTATACAGAGTGTGAAGGCCAGAAGGCAGTAGAGGTAAGCATAGGCCTACGAAATAATATCGTTTCTTCCAAGTGCTGCATATCCTTTAGCTCTCTCACCATTTCCCTCGAATTAGTGAGTTTTTCAGTCTCTTTGCACTGGACTTCCGTCGATGTGCTGTTCATTGTTTCATTTGAAATATTTCGTGTGAGCCTAAATATATCATAATCTTTCTTTTCTCCCTTCAGCCCATTCACGTAACCCCTGGCGAAACCGGACCTCCGTAAGAGGTAACGACCATGGATTTTGTATTTTTCTTTGTCTTCACTGTACCAGGAGTCCCACTGACTATTGTTGCATGTCACACAGGTGGTCACTGTCTGTTGGAGCATGTCCACACATATCACCCCATTAATGAACATTTGCATGCGTTTTAACGTGACAAACTATTTGATTCTCTTTGTTCAATAGGGTGTGCGTAGTTCGGAGTCGAAATCGGACAAAATGGGCAACAAATGAAGGGATTTAAATTAAGTCATTTCCCACTAAAAGAGAGTATTTTGTAGTTTCCGTGGAGGGGTTTATCTGGTTTAAGAGCTTCGTCAGTTGAACCATCTGGTCATTTTATTCGTAAAGGGAAGGTAACAAATTGATAAAGAATAGTCCTTGGGAGTAGGACAGAGACAGTGCTTGAAATCGAAGAAAGTGTTTCAGAGTGTCCTGGTTGCAAAATAGCATGTTACTATATATTTTAAGCCAAAGCAAATGAAATCGGAAGTGAGTAAGTCGGATGTCGGTTTTCGAGAGCAAACGCTTACATTTATTTGTAGACTTTATGGGGCATCTTACCGACGAGATGTGGTTAGGTTGAAGGTCAGAGATGGCGATAAGTTGGAAAGTTCCCTTATAATACCTAATTTCACTCCCACCTAAGTCTTTCTTCTAACTTCACATGCATTAGAAGGGGAGGATATCATTCTATTTCTATAGTTCAATCTTCAAAATGAAACCATTGCAAAGTTGATGAATCCCTTAGATTTTGATAGTTCAAAATATTTTGTCATGATCGGTAGATTATTGTGAGGTAAATACAAAATTTGATTGACGTTTTCCACCCTAATTACAAAAGCTTCATCATGTTTTAACCCAATATGATGAAAAATTCATCCATTTCAACTCTAAACTTACATCGCCATATCGAAAATACTCCTAATCGAGATTGACACTGTTAGTTCTAGAGTGTTATACTGGAATTCCAACCTATTACTTGAAGAGAGTGTTTGCGCTCAACCTCCGTTCATAAAAATGCATTGTTGGTGGTGAGTGTTAAGTTATTGACTTAAAATTACTAACAAATAAGGGCTGGAGTTGGGAATCAAGTGATCGGAGGGTCTATTTATCAATCAGTCTTTTCAAAACGACATGGAGAAGAGTTCCATTGCAGATGATATTAAATGTGTGTTTTATTGTAATTCATTAGTACTTTAATATCGGAATCAGGTGTTCCGCATTCCTAAGGTTATACGATACCTATGGAATGGTCATCTAGCAGTCCTAAGGGATTCGAAAAATTAACTTAATTGCAGTTTGGCATCAACTTAGAACTAACACACCTGAAATATGGAGACCAGTCGTGAAATAGTGAACGCGTGTTTTTGTATCTGCTCAGTCATCGTTCCCTCCTCGTCCAGTCTCACCTCCACCTTTTAGCCTCATGTGGTATTAGAAGGGTGAAGGTTGAAGAGTGGAAGGGTGGAAGGGTGGAAGGATGATCCAAGATCGTTCCCAATAATCCAAATATTATAGAGAATGGCAAGACATGAAGAGTTCATTTTGATTTCCAGGGCCAGTTTATGGCCGTTTGGATGACAATTTGGAAAGGTGGCTGAATGACTGTAAGTGCAAGCTTTCTTTCGCCTCGCGTCCTTGAATCGCTAATGCTGCATATTTGCTTTGGAATGTGAGATTTATAATCCATCCGCTATTTGCTCGCTTGTGCCTAAGAAAACGCCGATTTGCAGTTACGGAAACGACTTAAAAATCAACAATTTTTTCTACTTCAGCTATGAAGAGCACATTCACCCCGAAATACCTCTCCAACTGTGGATCATACCGCAATTACTGATTTATCGATGTTATGCATCCTCCTCGGCCATATTCATCCTCGAAGTAATAATACCTGGACTTTTTATTTCGTGCCCGAGGAAGATGGAACTAATTTGTGTTTTGTTGTTTCCCTTGTAGCTTGGCGAGACTGATTTCAGTAATATGCTGAAGATCTTTCGTTATTTCGGACAATTTCGCCCAAATTTCCCAAGAATCCATTAGTTCTTCTTATTATTTAACAGATTTACTTATTCCTATAACCTTTAGAGTATATGAGATTGTACTGCGATCATTAAAACTGTGAATTTGATAAAGCGACTTGTTGTTTTCTTAATTTCTAGATGGTGTGAAGAATACCAGGCTTGGGTATAATAAGGTTTAGTAAGACTGCACTGTGTCTCTCATTCTTCACGAGCTAAGTACTCTGCAATCATGAAGATGGAAGTAATGCAAACACTCAACTTTCAAAATTGTATAGTTTGAGATGCACACTCCCTTCTGCTATTAAACAAAGGGAAATGATTAGCACGTTTCCACATTTTAAGCGGATCACAAAAGAGCCTGGCACACTTAGACCCTCATTCCAGAGTCCCTATATCACCATTCCCCTATGTCATAGGTAAGTAGGCAGGAGAGCAACTAAGTGGATTCACTTAGTAAGACGCAATGGAAAAAGCGTCTGTGTGCTGGAGGTTATTTATAGCGAAATTATGGAGAACCGGTTAACCAGTGGATCAGCCCAATATGAGGGATAGAATAAAGGGCGAACAATGAGAGTGTGTTTGCTAATTGAAGTGGCCGCCTTCAATTGAAGAGATCAGCCACAATTCAATATCACGTAGCATTTGGGAAGAAGCCAAAGAGTCAAGTTTTGACTTATCTTCAGTTAATCGTTAACTCATTAATTTTAAAATCCTTTTACAATAAATGAAGTTAAAAATATATTTTCTGATCAACGAAGGATGAAGAAAATAAATGATTTGAATCAGGTAATATAATATCTTTAGTTGAAAGAAGGCAATGGGAATGCTTTTTGCGGGAATTTGATGCAGGTGGAGAGGTGAAAATAATGGAGGACATTGCATCATCGGTGGCGTATTGGTCACTATACTCGTCTGTCATGGTGGAGGTCACGGTTGGAGGCCATCATCGCACACATCCAGTGAGCAGGGTGGCCAATCACACTAGTTAAGTCTGGCTAACGTGGAGGGTGGTAGAATTGGGAACTCTCACCATGAAGGCTCTATGATGCAACTCTACCCAAGGTGGGCTCTGGAGAACGCTTTTCTAAATGGGCATCGCAATTATAACGGCCATTAGAATTATCAATAGTCGGTGTTTTTGTTCTCCGTGTATATGAACTGACAGGTGACATTTGAACTATTTATAGATACCTCGTAATTTTTGCAAAATTGCCTTCTTAAAACTGAGTGTAGCGCTAAACCTAAGTGGAGTCAGTTATACATCCTGACTGGGTTAAGCCTAGACGTATTTCCTTTCGAATCCCTTGATCTTAAGTGTTAACGAGATACAATAGTTCTGTGCGGAATCGGAGGATGGGAAATAGAGTTGGAGTAGTGGTGTATTGGATGATAGATGAGGAGTGAAGAGGAGGGATGGGCGAGGGATAGTTGAAAAGAAGGACTGGCGGACATATCATAATGTCGTGCGAGAGTCGGAAATTGTGAGAGTGAAATAGAAATTCAACTGGTTTGACACATTTCGTGCGTCACACAGTCAACTGTTGGTCAGTCATAAACAGAAGTCGGGTTAGTGAGATCTGGGGTGACAATAAACCTCAAGGTAGCTGAAGGTCGTCACTGTGTGTGTACTCTTGATAATGATACCTAAGTATTGCCACCAATCTCTATAGTAAACTTTAGCGGAAGGAATTGTTCATTGTTCGTTTTATGTGATGTGTGCATTATATTGTATTTCAAATGACTTTCTGAAAAGAGACTGCCAATCAAATGAGCAAATAAATGAAGAAGAGGGAGAGGGTCTGGTCTTTATTGAAATCTGTCACCAACCGGTGCATATTACAACAGTTAATTGTTGATGAGTGTATTGATACTGGGGAGTGTAACTGTATAAGATGATTGAGAAGAATTCCCTCTTTAATAAATGAGATTAAACAGTGATGCTTTTTTTTAAATAAGCAGTGAATATAGAAAGAAGTCACAAAACACGAGGTTTTAATGAGAAATTGGAAGTGAAATAAAATGACAACACAACCGTTTATTTAAAAACATGGTACATGTGATTCCGTGCGGCATTATTCGGGGAAAGTGTAGGAGGATTTGATTCATGTGGTTCAGGCCCATACATATCTACTACTCAGTTCAAAGGAATGTATGTTTTTGTTTATTTTAAAGAGCCTCCGAAGAGATTCACTCTGAATCGACGTTGAGGATGAGACATAAATCACTCGAATATCCATAATAGATGTGGTGAAATGGCCTCCATGACGGTTTCTGATGGTATATGCATCAGTCTAGGCAGATATTTCCGAAGTAGCATCCCTCGCCTTTACTCTCAAAGCAGTGGCTTTGAGGTTTCACAGTGTGTTGATAAATCGGTGTATCTTAGACCACGCAACATTCTGGAGATCTGTTTAGAGAGTAACTGTCCAGTCATCCCACATTCTGCAATGTATCGAGTGGAATTAAGCTTAAAACGGAAAATCACAGAGCACCGTCGTGTAGGGAAGTTGGTTATTAATGGCATCTAAATCACAGATAAGGCCAATGGAAATCACAAAGGACGTATAAAGCATCACTTAATTGAATTGGTTACAGAAACGCTAATAGACATGAAAACGTGCTTCTTAAACACACAAATGGATGATGTGGAAAATGAACAAGCCAATTTTTCAAACAGTTTTATTTACAAGAACGTGACAAAATGGACAGTCTGTTAATAGATAAGTTCAAAGTTTAAAAGTTTGAAAACATAAAAGTTAAAATATTAAAATTTCTTAATAGTTTTAGTGATTGAGCCGACTTCATCTTTCCTTGTCGACTTTTACTTAGACGTAACATTATTCTTCCATCATCGAATAAATTCATTTCCTCTAAATAAGAAATAAATAAGTATTTGATTTAAAAATCATATATTTTTCCACTAATAACTGCATAGTAAGAGCCAATATATTCTCACAAAGCGGAAGAGACAAGAGTTTACTCAAAGTGAGCTGTGACAAATAAATCAATAAATCAATTCCACTTACTTGTCACGAATCAAACGGTGCAACATCCACAACACCAGACCTGAACTTTGTCAATATATTCTGATTCACTTTTAATGCCAACATATGCAAACAGCTTATCACTTTGAGACAAAGAATTTTGAACTTGACAATGCAATCTACCTCCTTGTCAATTTAATCTAATTTAATTGAGATGTTTCTGGGGTCTTCAAATGTCTCCTCTTAATTTCTGTCGCTTTCTTTTAGGGTACGAAGGTAGGGAGGAAGGAAGACCTCTAAGTGCGTCACATTTTAATTTCAAACATTGTGCTGCGTTTATTTGTAATCTACCTTATTTAAATAAACTTCGTTAGCTCCTCCTCCTATGCATGTAACTTATGCCTCTTCTCGTGCAAGGATCGGTAAGTCTACACAAAACAATCCTTCTTTCCCTCTCCACCACTCCCCCCTCCACCCTCCCCCTTCTCCCACCACTATTTTTAATCATTCTGGTGAGTTGAGATGGTGGATTTATTTGAAGTCAGATGCCATGCCCTCAGCACACATGTTCCCTTTCGACATGACATGCTAAGAAGATGTTCACAACACTTCACTTGGATAAAAGGAAGATATCCTGGAGCCACTCTTATGAGAAAATCGCCCTCTGCCGACTCCTTTGCTCACCACTACGCCACAACGCAGCCGACCTTCTCCTGTTTCTAAATGGAGCGACTGGTCACAGATTCCTATCGCTCCTACAAGATCTTACATCCACAATTTGTTTATTCGAAATGGGACACACTAACTCCAGGGTCCCATCTCCATTCCTCTTTTGTTTGCACCACAATTTACATTGAATGCTTGACAGTTAGAAAAGCCTGCAATTCGAACTGAATTCAAGACGATTCCCTGTTGAATTCCCTGTTTGAGAAAGTAGAATATTCATTAGTAATTCGTCAAGAGTTAAGTGAAGATAGTGAAAGGAGAAAGCTTTTATCATCCTTCACTTTAGTGACTAAGGAGAAATATCGAGATAAAAGGACCCAAATATGTTGGAAGTTGTGTTCTAATTTCTCAACTTCCATATGGTTGTTTCAATTCGTTCACATATAATTACGTATACACATATACACGTGCATACATATCAGTGGCATTTCCCATTCTCAGTTCTTCCCCAAGGCTCTAAAATGTCCTCTTTTTAGTAAACCGAACAAAATCAATGTGGATTGATGCGAAAACTGGAAGAGGTGGGTTTTGTGCCTCCTTAACCAAGTCGCAGAACTGCTTACCATCTAATAAGTAACCACCCCAAACACTGGCTAAACAACATACCATTTCTAATCGGCACACGAAAGTCTGATCCGACTAACGTGACCCTCAACAGTTGTAGATGGATTTGATTTTCTGATTTGATTGTTAACAGTGGAGTGACTTCGAAAGGAGTGAATGGAAATATTTAAGGGGCTGAATGGAGATTGAAATAAAAATAGTACAGCTCATTCCTAATGCTCTCTGCAACTGTATCAATGTAATGCTACAACTGCATTGCGCAACCAACACTGCCTATGTGAATGAATAAAGTGCTTCTGAGAAGGTTCTTAATGCTTCAATAGGTTTTTCACTTGTGAACGACCGGTGTAATATCACGGAGAATGCGATTGTTAAATACTTTTCTTACAGTGGGAGAAAAGACCATTCGATTTGAAAAATCGCCTTCAGGTGCGTTAAATTGCTATTAAATTGATATACATGGATTAGAGGGTAGGCCGGAAGGCCTCTCTTGAATAATAGCTCCTTCGTGGAACACGGGTTAGTTTTCCACACCAGTCTTCCTTTAATGCTTGAGTGGAGTTTTCGGCACAAAACCCATGTAATTCTCGGTGCGTTAACATGTGAAACCGTTGGCTGTAATCTCCACCCAACTCTTTTTCTCAATGTGCCGAGATTCCCCTCCTTAATTCGATTAATTGTCACTGTTGGAGAGAAAGTCTCTGCCTTTCGTTGCATACTATGTGAAATAAATTGCTTTTTTGTTGTTTAGAGGATAATTCACCACGACAGATGCCGAGATATTCTCGAAGTAAGTTCGTGGGAATCTAACTATTAAAATCGCGAATTCACTCGCTCTCGATTGGGTACTCAGTAGATTTCATCGTTTTGGTTAGCAATGTATTGACACATGCTGTTCTGAACAGACCGAGCTGCGTCATCAATTTTCGATAATAGATAATAGAATGCCTTTCCAGATGTGGTGAAAGCAATTTCATTTCTCATTAGGCTTAATCTTCGAAATCTATCAAAAGCTCTTGTATTGCACACCTAACTTTGTGAAAAGTGAGTAAAATGTTGCGGACGCAGAAGCACTTAAGAATTTCAACCAATTCATTCTGTTTAGTGGATAGGTGGTGAGATTCGTAAAACCAATTCGTAGTTTTGCCATAAAAGATGAGATTAATTTTTCTAGGTCCTACGAAGAACAGATCTTCAAGTCCACGTCATCGAGTGCCACCTCCTATTCGACGACAATCTCCTACTCGTCATATTTGTAAGATAATGCTCCTTGAACTTTCATCGTATTCTGTGCTCATCAACCATAGTATGGACTATCTCCTTCTGATTGATGTTCTCCAACTATTAGCTGTCCATTAATACCTATCTCTATATCTAACACCGTGTATGCATAATTTTTCTTCCTTAGATTATAAGTACGACACTTCGTCAAGGGCTATATCTCCCCATCGCCTTCTACCCCTGAGTGCGTCAACAGAATATATTTCATTTATATTCCGTGAAGTTTTTGCCTAACTCGTATTGAAATGAACTGTTGTATGAAAGTTGGTACTTGAGTGAAGTGGCAAGGTCAGCTAAATTTGTAATTTGAAAGTCTTTCCCCTGGGCATGGAACTAAATCGAAATGAATGGTGATTGGGTTGTGGAGAGAGTGATGATCCGTAGGATATCAATGAGATTTGCCAATGGGATGAGTGGTAGGGACACACAGATAGATGACAGCACTTGTTTGGCCACTGAACAATGTCAGTCATTCTGGCGTATCATCGCCCTGGAACAAATGCCGGAATATTCAGTGGTCATGGGTTCGATGTGCATCAGCCCACATATATCGAGTGACATAATCACATCAATGAAGAGGAGGGTGACACACATCGAGTTTCTGTTTAGTGGAGATCCGGAAACTTTTCCCGTTGAAGTAAATTGCCATGTAAAGTACCCACCAATAGCAACTTAGGTGAACAAATGTGTATTTTCATTGAAGTGGACGCTGAGAAGTTTGTATGCCGCCTTCGTGAAGTGTTTCCCCTCCTAATCGGAGTACCTTACTTTTAGATATCCATTGCCCCTGTCTATTAAAATACATGAGTCAAAAAGGTAATGAGCAGTGCGGTTTCTATTGGTAAAGTACATCCATTCATCATCCGTCGCCTGTGCTCATTTGAAAGGAAACTCGCTTTTTAATTAAAACTCAAACCAATATTATCACCATATGCTCACTGTCATTTTCATTTCATTTCACTATTATTCAAATCTTTGTTTCTTTTCATCTACTCTCTTCATTCTTTGGTCATTATCGATTTGGGTTATTTGTTGTACTTGTGGGTGTTTGTCTGCAATTTCTCCTATTCTCAAAACAAGGCGTTGTTAATTTACAGATGTCGTTTCTTCTGCCTCTACTCCAAGTTCAGCCTACTTCCAATCTGGTGATTCCTGTACAATTATTTATTTATTCATCTACTTAGTTATTTAATGCAATGCTCTTACCTGATAAACTCAATCAACATAAAGACTATATGTGAACTTCTTAACATATTTATAAATTTCCGTGTTGGTATTAAAGTCGGCACTCCCATTCATTCTCGAAGGAAAATAATATAAAACAAATGACCAGCTGAATAGGGCAATTACATTAAATGATACTTTATAATAATGAGAAGAAGGGGTTTTTTAAAGTATCATCCAAAAGTGAAAGCATCAAGAGCTTTTAATGATTAAAGGAGTAGTGTACAGAAGTGGACAGAAGGAGTAGTACAAACTGTTCAAACGGGAAGTGGATGAAGGTGAAAAGTGGTGACAGTTCAGAGTATCAGGTGAATAGGTGTACTCTAACGCTAACATTGTTCTCATTTTTGCAAAGGAGAATGTGAGCAAAATAATAAGATTAGTCTATGAAAGCATTGTCTCGGCATATTAATTATATTGGCATAAGAGAATATCGAGTTTGCGGTGATTACTTCGCCAGTGAC